>CATLJY010000053.1:0-73598 GCA_949987705.1 Thereva unica
ACGTTTAGTTTGGATGACAATGCAATCTGGCCATTTTGTAAAAATATCAAGATAGCGGTTCCAAAATGGCGCCCGCTTTTATTTTACTTACACTGTTTGTCGTCAAATCTTGGAAGTTAAATTTGACCCACTTCCCGGTTTCGGATAGAGCTGAAATTTTGCATACACGTTTAGTTTGGATGACAATGCAATCTGGCCATTTTTTAAAAATATCAAGATAGCGGTTCCAAAATGGCGCCCGCTTTTATTTTACTTACACTGTTTGTCGTCAAATCTTGGAAGTTAAATTTGACCCACTTCCCGGTTTCGGATAGAGCTGAAATATTGCATACACGTTTAGTTTGGATAACAATGCAATCTGGCCATTTTGTAAAAATATCAAGATGGCGGTTCCAAAATGGCGCCCGATTTTTGAAATTGTGCTCCGCGGCCCTTTGAAATGGGTATCAAATGAAAGGATATGACAGGTAGAACACAATAAGCTATGTGGCGTCATTCCAAATTCAAAATGGCGGACAACACTTACACTGTTTGTTGTCAAATCTTGGAAGTTAACTTTGACCCACTTCCCGGTTTCGGATAGAGCTGAAATTTTGCATACACGTTAAGTTTGGATGACAATGCAATCTGGCCATTTTGTAAAAATATCAAGATGGCGGTTCCAAAATGGCGCCCGATTTTTGAAATTGTGCTCCGCGGCCCTCTGACATGGGTATCAAATGAAAGGATATGACAGGTAGAACACATTAAGCTATGTGGCGTCATTCCAAATTCAAATGGCGGCCAACACTTACACTGTTTGTCGTCAAATCTTGGAAGTTAAATTTGACCCACTTCCCGGTTTCGGATAGAGCTGAAATTTTGCATACACGTTTAGTTTGGGTGACAATGCAATCTGGCCATTTTGTAAAAATATCAAGATGGCGGTTCCAAAATGGCGCCCGATTTTTGAAATTGTGCTCCGCGGCCCTTTGAAATGGGTATCAAATGAAAGGATATGACAGGTAGAACACAATAAGCTATGTGGCGTCATTCCAAATTCAAAATGGCGGACAACACTTACACTGTTTGTTGTCAAATCTTGGAAGTTAAATTTGACCCACTTCCGGTTTCGGATAGAGCTGAAATTTTGCATACACGTTAAGTTTGGATGACAATGCAATCTGGCCATTTTGTAAAAATATCATGATGGCGGTTCCAAAATGGCGCCCGATTTTTGAAATTGTGCTCCGCGGCCCTCTGACATGGGTATCAAATGAAAGGATATGACAGGTAGAACACAATAAGCTATGTGGCGTCATTCCAAATTCAAAATGGCGGCCAACACTTACACTGTTTGTCGTCAAATCTTGGAAGTTAAATTTGACCCACTTCCCGGTTTCGGATAGAGCTGAAATTTTGCATACACGTTTAGTTTGGATGACAATGCAATCTGGCCATTTTGTAAAAATATCAAGATGGCGGTTCCAAAATGGCGTCCGATTTTTGAATTTGTGCTCCGCGGCCCTCTGACATGGGTATTAAATGAAAGGATATGACAGGTAGAACACAATAAGCTATGTGGCGTCATTCCAAATTCAAAATGGCGGCCAACACTTACACTGTTTGTCGTCAAATCTTGGAAGTTAAATTTGACCCACTTCCCGATTTCGGATAGAGCTGAAATTTTGCATACACGTTCAGTTTGGATGACAATGCAATCTGGCCATTTTGTAAAAATATCAAGATGGCGGTTCCAAAATGGCGCCCGATTTTTGAATTTGTGCTCCGCGGCCCTCTGACATGGGTATTAAATGAAAGGATATGACAGGTAGAACACAATAAGCTATGTGGCGTCATTCCAAATTCAAAATGGCGGCCAACACTTACGCTGTTTGTCGTCAAATCTTGGAAGTTAAATTTGACCCACTTCCCGATTTCGGATAGAGCTGAAATTTTGCATACACGTTTAGTTTGGATGACAATGCAATCTGGCCATTTTGTAAAAATATCAAGATGGCGGTTCCAAAATGGCGCCCGATTTTTGAAATTGTGCTCCGCGGCCCTCTGACATGGGTATCAAATGAAAGGATATGACAGGTAGAACACAATAAGCTATGTGGCGTCATTCCAAATTCAAAATGGCGGCCAACACTTACACTGTTTGTCGTCAAATCTTGGAAGTTAAATTTGACCCACTTCCCGGTTTCGGATAGAGCTGAAATTTTGCATACACGTTTAGTTTGGATGACAATGCAATCTGGCCATTTTGTAAAAATATCAAGATGGCGGTTCCAAAATGGCGCCCGATTTTTGAAATTGTGCTCCGCGGCCCTCTGACATGGGTATCAAATGAAAGGATATGACAGGTAGAACACAATAAGCTATGTGGCGTCATTCCAAATTCAAAATGGCGGACAACACTTACACTGTTTGTCGTCAAATCTTGGAAGTTAAATTTGACCCACTTCCCGGTTTCGGATAGAGCTGAAATTTTGCATACACGTTTAGTTTGGATGACAATGCAATCTGGCCATTTTGTAAAAATATCAAGATAGCGGTTCCAAAATGGCGCCCGCTTTTATTTTACTTACACTGTTTGTCGTCAAATCTTGGAAGTTAAATTTGACCCACTTCCCGGTTTCGGATAGAGCTGAAATATTGCATACACGTTTAGTTTGGATAACAATGCAATCTGGCCATTTTGTAAAAATATCAAGATGGCGGTTCCAAAATGGCGCCCGATTTTTGAAATTGTGCTCCGCGGCCCTTTGAAATGGGTATCAAATGAAAGGATATGACAGGTAGAACACAATAAGCTATGTGGCGTCATTCCAAATTCAAAATGGCGGACAACACTTACACTGTTTGTCGTCAAATCTTGGAAGTTAAATTTGACCCACTTCCCGGTTTCGGATAGAGCTGAAATTTTGCATACACGTTTAGTTTGGATGACAATGCAATCTGGCCATTTTGTAAAAATATCAAGATAGCGGTTCCAAAATTTCGCCCGCTTTTATTTTACTTACACTGTTTGTCGTCAAATCTTGGAAGTTAAATTTGACCCACTTCCCGGTTTCGGATAGAGCTGAAATTTTGCATACACGTTTAGTTTGGATGACAATGCAATCTGGCCATTTTGTAAAAATATCAAGATAGCGGTTCCAAAATGGCGCCCGCTTTTATTTTACTTACACTGTTTGTCGTCAAATCTTGGAAGTTAAATTTGACCCACTTCCCGGTTTCGGATAGAGCTGAAATATTGCATACACGTTTAGTTTGGATAACAATGCAATCTGGCCATTTTGTAAAAATATCAAGATGGCGGTTCCAAAATGGCGCCCGATTTTTGAATTTGTGCTCCGCGGCCCTCTGACATGGGTATTAAATGAAAGGATATGACAGGTAGAACACAATAAGCTATGTGGCGTCATTCCAAATTCAAAATGGCGGCCAACACTTACACTGTTTGTCGTCAAATCTTGGAAGTTAAATTTGACCCACTTCCCGATTTCGGATAGAGCTGAAATTTTGCATACACGTTTAGTTTGGATGACAATGCAATCTGGCCATTTTGTAAAAATATCAAGATGGCGGTTCCAAAATGGCGCCCGATTTTTGAAATTGTGCTCCGCGGCCCTCTGACATGGGTATCAAATGAAAGGATATGACAGGTAGAACACAATAAGCTATGTGGCGTCATTCCAAATTCAAAATGGCGGACAACACTTACACTGTTTGTCGTCAAATCTTGGAAGTTAAATTTGACCCACTTCCCGGTTTCGGATAGAGCTGAAATTTTGCATACACGTTTAGTTTGGATGACAATGCAATCTGGCCATTTTGTAAAAATATCAAGATGGCGGATCCAAAATGGCGCCCGATTTTTAAAATTGTGCTCCGCGGCCCTCTGACATGGGTATCAAATGAAAGGATATGACAGGTAGAACACAATAAGCTATGTGGCGTCATTCCAAATTCAAAATGGCGGCCAACACTTACACTGTTTGTCGTCAAATCTTGGAAGTTAAATTTGACCCACTTCCCGGTTTCGGATAGAGCTGAAATTTTGCATACACGTTTAGTTTGGATGACAATGCAATCTGGCCATTTTGTAAAAATATCAAGATGGCGGTTCCAAAATGGCGCCCGATTTTTGAAATTGTGCTCCGCGGCCCTCTGACATGGGTATCAAATGAAAGGATATGACAGGTAAAACACAATAAGCAATGTGGCGTCATTCCAAATTCAAAATGGCGGCCAACACTTACACTGTTTGTCGTCAAATCTTGGAAGTTAAATTTGACCCACTTCCCGGTTTCGGATAGAGCTGAAATTTTGCATACACGTTTAGTTTGGATGACAATGCAATCTGGCCATTTTGTAAAAATATCAAGATGGCGGTTCCAAAATGGCGCCCGATTTTTGAAATTGTGCTCCGCGGCCCTCTGACATGGGTATCAAATGAAAGGATATGACAGGTAGAACACAATAAGCTATGTGGCGTCATTCCAAATTCAAAATGGCGGCCAACACTTACACTGTTTGTCGTCAAATCTTGGAAGTTAAATTTGACCCACTTCCCGGTTTCGGATAGAGCTGAAATTTTGCACACACGTTTAGTTTGGATGACAATGCAATCTGGCCATTTTGTAAAAATATCAAGATAGCGGTTCCAAAATGGCGCCCGCTTTTATTTTACTTACACTGTTTGTCGTCAAATCTTGGAAGTTAAATTTGACCCACTTCCCGGTTTCGGATAGAGCTGAAGTTTTGCATACACGTTTAGTTTGGATGACAATGCAATCTGGCCATTTTGTAAAAATATCAAGATAGCGGTTCCAAAATGGCGCCCGCTTTTATTTTACTTACACTGTTTGTCGTCAAATCTTGGAAGTTAAATTTGACCCACTTCCCGGTTTCGGATAGAGCTGAAATTTTGCATACACGTTTAGTTTGGATAACAATGCAATCTGGCCATTTTGTAAAAATATCAAGATGGCGGTTCCAAAATGGCGCCCGATTTTTGAAATTGTGCTCCGCGGCCCTTTGAAATGGGTATCAAATGAAAGGATATGACAGGTAGAACACAATAAGCTATGTGGCGTCATTCCAAATTCAAAATGGCGGACAACACTTACACTGTTTGTTGTCAAATCTTGGAAGTTAAATTTGACCCACTTCCCGGTTTCGGATAGAGCTGAAATTTTGCATACACGTTAAGTTTGGATGACAATGCAATCTGGCCATTTTGTAAAAATATCATGATGGCGGTTCCAAAATGGCGCCCGATTTTTGAAATTGTGCTCCGCGGCCCTCTGACATGGGTATCAAATGAAAGGATATGACAGGTAGAACACAATAAACTATGTGGCGTCATTCTAAATTCAAAATGGCGGCCAACACTTGCACTGTTTGTCGTCAAATCTTGGAAGTTAAATTTGACCCACTTCCCGGTTTCGGATAGAGCTGAAATTTTGCATACACGT
Organism: Thereva unica; assembly: GCA_949987705.1. Lineage (NCBI taxonomy): Eukaryota > Metazoa > Arthropoda > Insecta > Diptera > Therevidae > Thereva > Thereva unica. The sequence goes on from CATLJY010000053.1 coordinate 5,469, forward strand.
TTAGTTTGGGTGACAATGCAATCTGGCCATTTTGTAAAAATATCAAGATGGCGGTTCCAAAATGGCGCCCGATTTTTGAAATTGTGCTCCGCGGCCCTCTGACATGGGTATCAAATGAAAGGATATGACAGGTAGAACACAATAAGCTATGTGGCGTCATTCCAAATTCAAAATGGCGGCCAACACTTACACTGTTTGTCGTCAAATCTTGGAAGTTAAATTTGACCCACTTCCCGGTTTCGGATAGAGCTGAAATTTTGCATACACGTTTAGTTTGGATGACAATGCAATCTGGCCATTTTGTAAAAATATCAAGATGGCGGTTCCAAAATGGCGCCCGATTTTTGAATTTGTGCTCCGCGGCCCTCTGACATGGGTATTAAATGAAAGGATATGACAGGTAGAACACAATAAGCTATGTGGCGTCATTCCAAATTCAAAATGGCGGCCAACACTTACACTGTTTGTCGTCAAATCTTGGAAGTTAAATTTGACCCACTTCCCGATTTCGGATAGAGCTGAAATTTTGCATACACGTTTAGTTTGGATGACAATGCAATCTGGCCATTTTGTAAAAATATCAAGATGGCGGTTCCAAAATGGCGCCCGATTTTTGAAATTGTGCTCCGCGGCCCTCTGACATGGGTATCAAATGAAAGGATATGACAGGTAGAACACAATAAGCTATGTGGCGTCATTCCAAATTCAAAATGGCGGACAACACTTACACTGTTTGTCGTCAAATCTTGGAAGTTAAATTTGACCCACTTCCCGGTTTCGGATAGAGCTGAAATTTTGCATACACGTTTAGTTTGGATGACAATGCAATCTGGCCATTTTGTAAAAATATCAAGATGGCGGATCCAAAATGGCGCCCGATTTTTAAAATTGTGCTCCGCGGCCCTCTGACATGGGTATCAAATGAAAGGATATGACAGGTAGAACACAATAAGCTATGTGGCGTCATTCCAAATTCAAAATGGCGGCCAACACTTACACTGTTTGTCGTCAAATCTTGGAAGTTAAATTTGACCCACTTCCCGGTTTCGGATAGAGCTGAAATTTTGCATACACGTTTAGTTTGGATGACAATGCAATCTGGCCATTTTGTAAAAATATCAAGATGGCGGTTCCAAAATGGCGCCCGATTTTTGAAATTGTGCTCCGCGGCCCTCTGACATGGGTATCAAATGAAAGGATATGACAGGTAAAACACAATAAGCAATGTGGCGTCATTCCAAATTCAAAATGGCGGCCAACACTTACACTGTTTGTCGTCAAATCTTGGAAGTTAAATTTGACCCACTTCCCGGTTTCGGATAGAGCTGAAATTTTGCATACACGTTTAGTTTGGATGACAATGCAATCTGGCCATTTTGTAAAAATATCAAGATGGCGGTTCCAAAATGGCGCCCGATTTTTGAAATTGTGCTCCGCGGCCCTCTGACATGGGTATCAAATGAAAGGATATGACAGGTAGAACACAATAAGCTATGTGGCGTCATTCCAAATTCAAAATGGCGGCCAACACTTACACTGTTTGTCGTCAAATCTTGGAAGTTAAATTTGACCCACTTCCCGGTTTCGGATAGAGCTGAAATTTTGCACACACGTTTAGTTTGGATGACAATGCAATCTGGCCATTTTGTAAAAATATCAAGATGGCGGTTCCAAAATGGCGCCCGATTTTTGAAATTGTGCTCCGCGGCCCTCTGACATGGGTATCAAATGAAAGGATATGACAGGTAGAACACAATAAGCTATGTGGCGTCATTCCAAATTCAAAATGGCGGACAACACTTACACTGTTTGTCGTCAAATCTTGGAAGTTAAATTTGACCCACTTCCCGGTTTCGGATAGAGCTGAAATTTTGCATACACGTTTAGTTTGGATGACAATGCAATCTGGCCATTTTGTAAAAATATCAAGATGGCGGATCCAAAATGGCGCCCGATTTTTAAAATTGTGCTCCGCGGCCCTCTGACATGGGTATCAAATGAAAGGATATGACAGGTAGAACACAATAAGCTATGTGGCGTCATTCCAAATTCAAAATGGCGGCCAACACTTACACTGTTTGTCGTCAAATCTTGGAAGTTAAATTTGACCCACTTCCCGGTTTCGGATAGAGCTGAAATTTTGCACACACGTTTAGTTTGGATGACAATGCAATCTGGCCATTTTGTAAAAATATCAAGATGGCGGTTCCAAAATGGCGCCCGATTTTTGAAATTGTGCTCCGCGGCCCTTTGAAATGGGTATCAAATGAAAGGATATGACAGGTAGAACACAATAAGCTATGTGGCGTCATTCCAAATTCAAAATGGCGGACAACACTTACACTGTTTGTCGTCAAATCTTGGAAGTTAAATTTGACCCACTTCCCGGTTTCGGATAGAGCTGAAATTTTGCATACACGTTTAGTTTGGATGACAATGCAATCTGGCCATTTTGTAAAAATATCAAGATGGCGGTTCCAAAATGGCGCCCGATTTTTGAAATTGTGCTCCGCGGCCCTCTGACATGGGTATCAAATGAAAGGATATGACAGGTAGAACACAATAAGCTATGTGGCGTCATTCCAAATTCAAAATGGCGGCCAACACTTACACTGTTTGTCGTCAAATCTTGGAAGTTAAATTTGACCCACTTCTCGGTTTCGGATAGAGCTGAAATTTTGCATACACGTTTAGTTTGGATGACAATGCAATCTGGCCATTTTGTAAAAATATCAAGATGGCGGTTCCAAAATGGCGCCCGATTTTTGAAATTGTGCTCCGCGGCCCTCTGACATGGGTATCAAATGAAAGGATATGACAGGTAGAACACAATAAGCTATGTGGCGTCATTCCAAATTCAAAATGGCGGCCAACACTAAATTGCGGAAAGCTTATAATAGACTAAAAAGTAGAAAATATAACCGATCAACTTCCAATTTTGCACACACTCGTAGTTCGGGTGGTTAATGTGTATGAATGATGAGATGAATAGTTGAGTTAAGGGTGAGTTGATAATAAAGAAGCAATACACTTTACAAAAAATCACAAACAAACACAGAGATGCTGCTGTCAACTAAATTCAACTACTCAAATACTGAACTCATGTCCGTATGCATAATTTCAACTAAACCCAGGTAGCAGAGCTGAGTCGAGTTCAGTCAACCTTAACCCAACTCGACTCCCGTTTACATGTAGTTAGACTTGGGTTCAACTTGAGTTCAACTCATCATGTATAAGTACTAAATGCAATCTGACCTTTTTGTAAAAAAATCAAGAAGACGGTTCCGAGATGGCGGCCGTTTTTGCAATTATGTTCCACCGAGCCCACGACATGGGTATCAAATGAATACAGTAAACTGTGTGACGTAATTTTAAATCTAATAGAATTGCCATCATAAAATGGCGGAATACATATAATAAACTAAAAAGTAGAAAATAAAATAAATGGTTAAAAAAAATTTTTTAAAAAAAATTCTTTTCATTAACTAAAAAATGTACTGAAAAGTAATAAAATAAATGGTTAAAAAAAATTTTTAAAAAAAATTCTTTTCATTAACTAAAAAATGTACTGAAAAGTAAAAAATAAAAAATATTTTAAAGAAAGCGTGAAATTTCAATTTTAATGAAAAAGTTAATTAAAAGAATGGCGCATTTTTCATCAAAAATTGAAAAAATAAATGGTTAAAAAAAAATTTTTAAAAAAAATTCTTTTCATTAACTAAAAAATGTACTGAAAAGTAATAAAATAAATGGTTAAAAAAAATTTTTTAAAAAAAATTCTTTTCATTAACTAAAAAATGTACTGAAAAGTAAAAAATAAAAAATATTTTAAAGAAAGCGTGAAATTTCAATTTTAATGAAAAAGTTAATTAAAAGAATGGCGCATTTTTCATCAAAAAATTTTGTTAGAATTTGAAATTAACAAAGCAAAAAATTGAGGGTTATTGTAAATCTCACGCGATTTACAGTTATATTTTCAATTTTTGATGAAAAATGCGCCATTCTTTTAATTAACTTTTTCATTAAAATTGAAATTTCACGCTTTCTTTAAAATATTTTTTATTTTTTACTTTTCAGTACATTTTTTAGTTAATGAAAAGAATTTTTTTTAAAAATTTTTTTTTTAACCATTTATTTTATTACTTTTCAGTACATTTTTTAGTTAATGAAAAGAATTTTTTTTTAAATTTTTTTTTTAACCATTTTTAAATTCTTTTATTTAACTTGCACTGTTTGTCGTCAAATCTTGGAAGTTAAATTTGACCCACTTCCCGGTTTCGGATAGAGCTGAAATTTTGCATACACGTTTAGTTTGGATGACAATGCAATCTGGCCATTTTGTAAAAATATCAAGATAGCGGTTCCAAAATGGCGCCCGCTTTTATTTTACTTACACTGTTTGTCGTCAAATCTTGGAAGTTAAATTTGACCCACTTCCCGGTTTCGGATAGAGCTGAAATTTTGCATACACGTTTAGTTTGGATAACAATGCAATCTGGCCATTTTGTAAAAATATCAAGATGGCGGTTCCAAAATGGCGCCCGATTTTTGAAATTGTGCTCCGCGGCCCTTTGAAATGGGTATCAAATGAAAGGATATGACAGGTAGAACACAATAAGCTATGTGGCGTCATTCCAAATTCAAAATGGCGGACAACACTTACACTGTTTGTCGTCAAATCTTGGAAGTTAAATTTGACCCACTTCCCGGTTTCGGATAGAGCTGAAATTTTGCATACACGTTTAGTTTGGATGACAATGCAATCTGGCCATTTTGTAAAAATATCAAGATGGCGGTTCCAAAATGGCGCCCGATTTTTGAAATTGTGCTCCGCGGCCCTCTGACATGGGTATTAAATGAAAGGATATGACAGGTAGAACACAATAAGCTATGTGGCGTCATTCCAAATTCAAAATGGCGGCCAACACTTACACTGTTTGTCGTCAAATCTTGGAAGTTAAATTTGACCCACTTCCCGATTTCGGATAGAGCTGAAATTTTGCATACACGTTTAGTTTGGATGACAATGCAATCTGGCCATTTTGTAAAAATATCAAGATGGCGGTTCCAAAATGGCGCCCGATTTTTGAAATTGTGCTCCGCGGCCCTCTGACATGGGTATCAAATGAAAGGATATGACAGGTAGAACACAATAAGCTATGTGGCGTCATTCCAAATTCAAAATGGCGGACAACACTTACACTGTTTGTCGTCAAATCTTGGAAGTTAAATTTGACCCACTTCCCGGTTTCGGATAGAGCTGAAATTTTGCATACACGTTTAGTTTGGATGACAATGCAATCTGGCCATTTTGTAAAAATATCAAGATAGCGGTTCCAAAATGGCGCCCGCTTTTATTTTACTTACACTGTTTGTCGTCAAATCTTGGAAGTTAAATTTGACCCACTTCCCGGTTTCGGATAGAGCTGAAATTTTGCATACACGTTTAGTTTGGATGACAATGCAATCTGGCCATTTTGTAAAAATATCAAGATAGCGGTTCCAAAATGGCGCCCGCTTTTATTTTACTTACACTGTTTGTCGTCAAATCTTGGAAGTTAAATTTGACCCACTTCCCGGTTTCAGATAGAGCTGAAATATTGCATACACGTTTAGTTTGGATAACAATGCAATCTGGCCATTTTGTAAAAATATCAAGATGGCGGTTCCAAAATGGCGCCCGATTTTTGAAATTGTGCTCCGCGGCCCTTTGAAATGGGTATCAAATGAAAGGATATGACAGGTAGAACACAATAAGCTATGTGGCGTCATTCCAAATTCAAAATGGCGGACAACACTTACACTGTTTGTTGTCAAATCTTGGAAGTTAAATTTGACCCACTTCCCGGTTTCGGATAGAGCTGAAATTTTGCATACACGTTAAGTTTGGATGACAATGCAATCTGGCCATTTTGTAAAAATATCAAGATGGCGGTTCCAAAATGGCGCCCGATTTTTGAAATTGTGCTCCGCGGCCCTCTGACATGGGTATCAAATGAAAGGATATGACAGGTAGAACACAATAAGCTATGTGGCGTCATTCCAAATTCAAAATGGCGGCCAACACTTACACTGTTTGTCGTCAAATCTTGGAAGTTAAATTTGACCCACTTCCCGGTTTCGGATAGAGCTGAAATTTTGCATACACGTTTAGTTTGGGTGACAATGCAATCTGGCCATTTTGTAAAAATATCAAGATGGCGGTTCCAAAATGGCGCCCGATTTTTGAAATTGTGCTCCGCGGCCCTTTGAAATGGGTATCAAATGAAAGGATATGACAGGTAGAACACAATAAGCTATGTGGCGTCATTCCAAATTCAAAATGGCGGACAACACTTACACTGTTTGTTGTCAAATCTTGGAAGTTAAATTTGACCCACTTCCCGGTTTCGGATAGAGCTGAAATTTTGCATACACGTTAAGTTTGGATGACAATGCAATCTGGCCATTTTGTAAAAATATCATGATGGCGGTTCCAAAATGGCGCCCGATTTTTGAAATTGTGCTCCGCGGCCCTCTGACATGGGTATCAAATGAAAGGATATGACAGGTAGAACACAATAAGCTATGTGGCGTCATTCCAAATTCAAAATGGCGGCCAACACTTACACTGTTTGTCGTCAAATCTTGGAAGTTAAATTTGACCCACTTCCCGGTTTCGGATAGAGCTGAAATTTTGCATACACGTTTAGTTTGGATGACAATGCAATCTGGCCATTTTGTAAAAATATCAAGATGGCGGTTCCAAAATGGCGCCCGATTTTTGAATTTGTGCTCCGCGGCCCTCTGACATGGGTATTAAATGAAAGGATATGACAGGTAGAACACAATAAGCTATGTGGCGTCATTCCAAATTCAAAATGGCGGCCAACACTTACACTGTTTGTCGTCAAATCTTGGAAGATAAATTTGACCCACTTCCCGATTTCGGATAGAGCTGAAATTTTGCATACACGTTTAGTTTGGATGACAATGCAATCTGGCCATTTTGTAAAAATATCAAGATGGCGGTTCCAAAATGGCGCCCGATTTTTGAATTTGTGCTCCGCGGCCCTCTGACATGGGTATTAAATGAAAGGATATGACAGGTAGAACACAATAAGCTATGTGGCGTCATTCCAAATTCAAAATGGCGGCCAACACTTACACTGTTTGTCGTCAAATCTTGGAAGTTAAATTTGACCCACTTCCCGATTTCGGATAGAGCTGAAATTTTGCATACACGTTTAGTTTGGATGACAATGCAATCTGGCCATTTTGTAAAAATATCAAGATGGCGGTTCCAAAATGGCGCCCGATTTTTGAAATTGTGCTCCGCGGCCCTCTGACATGGGTATCAAATGAAAGGATATGACAGGTAGAACACAATAAGCTATGTGGCGTCATTCCAAATTCAAAATGGCGGCCAACACTTACACTGTTTGTCGTCAAATCTTGGAAGTTAAATTTGACCCACTTCCCGGTTTCGGATAGAGCTGAAATTTTGCATACACGTTTAGTTTGGATGACAATGCAATCTGGCCATTTTGTAAAAATATCAAGATGGCGGTTCCAAAATGGCGCCCGATTTTTGAAATTGTGCTCCGCGGCCCTCTGACATGGGTATCAAATGAAAGGATATGACAGGTAGAACACAATAAGCTATGTGGCGTCATTCCAAATTCAAAATGGCGGACAACACTTACACTGTTTGTCGTCAAATCTTGGAAGTTAAATTTGACCCACTTCCCGGTTTCGGATAGAGCTGAAATTTTGCATACACGTTTAGTTTGGATGACAATGCAATCTGGCCATTTTGTAAAAATATCAAGATAGCTGTTCCAAAATGGCGCCCGCTTTTATTTTACTTACACTGTTTGTCGTCAAATCTTGGAAGTTAAATTTGACCCACTTACCGGTTTCGGATAGAGCTGAAATATTGCATACACGTTTAGTTTGGATAACAATGCAATCTGGCCATTTTGTAAAAATATCAAGATGGCGGTTCCAAAATGGCGCCCGATTTTTGAAATTGTGCTCCGCGGCCCTTTGAAATGGGTATCAAATGAAAGGATATGACAGGTAGAACACAATAAGCTATGTGGCGTCATTCCAAATTCAAAATGGCGGACAACACTTACACTGTTTGTCGTCAAATCTTGGAAGTTAAATTTGACCCACTTCCCGGTTTCGGATAGAGCTGAAATTTTGCATACACGTTTAGTTTGGATGACAATGCAATCTGGCCATTTTGTAAAAATATCAAGATAGCGGTTCCAAAATGGCGCCCGCTTTTATTTTACTTACACTGTTTGTCGTCAAATCTTGGAAGTTAAATTTGACCCACTTCCCGGTTTCGGATAGAGCTGAAATTTTGCATACACGTTTAGTTTGGATGACAATGCAATCTGGCCATTTTGTAAAAATATCAAGATAGCGGTTCCAAAATGGCGCCCGCTTTTATTTTACTTACACTGTTTGTCGTCAAATCTTGGAAGTTAAATTTGACCCACTTCCCGGTTTCGGATAGAGCTGAAATATTGCATACACGTTTAGTTTGGATAACAATGCAATCTGGCCATTTTGTAAAAATATCAAGATGGCGGTTCCAAAATGGCGCCCGATTTTTGAATTTGTGCTCCGCGGCCCTCTGACATGGGTATTAAATGAAAGGATATGACAGGTAGAACACAATAAGCTATGTGGCGTCATTCCAAATTCAAAATGGCGGCCAACACTTACACTGTTTGTCGTCAAATCTTGGAAGTTAAATTTGACCCACTTCCCGATTTCGGATAGAGCTGAAATTTTGCATACACGTTTAGTTTGGATGACAATGCAATCTGGCCATTTTGTAAAAATATCAAGATGGCGGTTCCAAAATGGCGCCCGATTTTTGAAATTGTGCTCCGCGGCCCTCTGACATGGGTATCAAATGAAAGGATATGACAGGTAGAACACAATAAGCTATGTGGCGTCATTCCAAATTCAAAATGGCGGACAACACTTACACTGTTTGTCGTCAAATCTTGGAAGTTAAATTTGACCCACTTCCCGGTTTCGGATAGAGCTGAAATTTTGCATACACGTTTAGTTTGGATGACAATGCAATCTGGCCATTTTGTAAAAATATCAAGATGGCGGATCCAAAATGGCGCCCGATTTTTAAAATTGTGCTCCGCGGCCCTCTGACATGGGTATCAAATGAAAGGATATGACAGGTAGAACACAATAAGCTATGTGGCGTCATTCCAAATTCAAAATGGCGGCCAACACTTACACTGTTTGTCGTCAAATCTTGGAAGTTAAATTTGACCCACTTCCCGGTTTCGGATAGAGCTGAAATTTTGCATACACGTTTAGTTTGGATGACAATGCAATCTGGCCATTTTGTAAAAATATCAAGATGGCGGTTCCAAAATGGCGCCCGATTTTTGAAATTGTGCTCCGCGGCCCTCTGACATGGGTATCAAATGAAAGGATATGACAGGTAAAACACAATAAGCAACGTGGCGTCATTCCAAATTCAAAATGGCGGCCAACACTTACACTGTTTGTCGTCAAATCTTGGAAGTTAAATTTGACCCACTTCCCGGTTTCGGATAGAGCTGAAATTTTGCATACACGTTTAGTTTGGATGACAATGCAATCTGGCCATTTTGTAAAAATATCAAGATGGCGGTTCCAAAATGGCGCCCGATTTTTGAAATTGTGCTCCGCGGCCCTCTGACATGGGTATCAAATGAAAGGATATGACAGGTAGAACACAATAAGCTATGTGGCGTCATTCCAAATTCAAAATGGCGGCCAACACTTACACTGTTTGTCGTCAAATCTTGGAAGTTAAATTTGACCCACTTCCCGGTTTCGGATAGAGCTGAAATTTTGCACACACGTTTAGTTTGGATGACAATGCAATCTGGCCATTTTGTAAAAATATCAAGATGGCGGTTCCAAAATGGCGCCCGATTTTTGAAATTGTGCTCCGCGGCCCTCTGACATGGGTATCAAATGAAAGGATATGACAGGTAGAACACAATAAGCTATGTGGCGTCATTCCAAATTCAAAATGGCGGACAACACTTAGACTGTTTGTCGTCAAATCTTGGAAGTTAAATTTGACCCACTTCCCGGTTTCGGATAGAGCTGAAATTTTGCATACACGTTTGGTTTGGATGACAATGCAATCTGGCCATTTTGTAAAAATATCAAGATGGCGGATCCAAAATGGCGCCCGATTTTTAAAATTGTGCTCCGCGGCCCTCTGACATGGGTATCAAATGAAAGGATATGACAGGTAGAACACAATAAGCTATGTGGCGTCATTCCAAATTCAAAATGGCGGCCAACACTTACACTGTTTGTCGTCAAATCTTGGAAGTTAAATTTGACCCACTTCCCGGTTTCGGATAGAGCTGAAATTTTGCATACACGTTTAGTTTGGATGACAATGCAATCTGGCCATTTTGTAAAAATATCAAGATGGCGGTTCCAAAATGGCGCCCGATTTTTGAAATTGTGCTCCGCGGCCCTCTGACATGGGTATCAAATGAAAGGATATGACAGGTAAAACACAATAAGCAATGTGGCGTCATTCCAAATTCAAAATGGCGGCCAACACTTACACTGTTTGTCGTCAAATCTTGGAAGTTAAATTTGACCCACTTCCCGGTTTCGGATAGAGCTGAAATTTTGCATACACGTTTAGTTTGGATGACAATGCAATCTGGCCATTTTGTAAAAATATCAAGATGGCGGTTCCAAAATGGCGCCCGATTTTTGAAATTGTGCTCCGCGGCCCTCTGACATGGGTATCAAATGAAAGGATATGACAGGTAGAACACAATAAGCTATGTGGCGTCATTCCAAATTCAAAATGGCGGCCAACACTTACACTGTTTGTCGTCAAATCTTGGAAGTTAAATTTGACCCACTTCCCGGTTTCGGATAGAGCTGAAATTTTGCACACACGTTTAGTTTGGATGACAATGCAATCTGGCCATTTTGTAAAAATATCAAGATGGCGGTTCCAAAATGGCGCCCGATTTTTGAAATTGTGCTCCGCGGCCCTTTGAAATGGGTATCAAATGAAAGGATATGACAGGTAGAACACAATAAGCTATGTGGCGTCATTCCAAATTCAAAATGGCGGACAACACTTACACTGTTTGTCGTCAAATCTTGGAAGTTAAATTTGACCCACTTCCCGGTTTCGGATAGAGCTGAAATTTTGCATACACGTTTAGTTTGGATGACAATGCAATCTGGCCATTTTGTAAAAATATCAAGATGGCGGTTCCAAAATGGCGCCCGATTTTTGAAATTGTGCTCCGCGGCCCTCTGACATGGGTATCAAATGAAAGGATATGACAGGTAGAACACAATAAGCTATGTGGCGTCATTCCAAATTCAAAATGGCGGCCAACACTTACACTGTTTGTCGTCAAATCTTGGAAGTTAAATTTGACCCACTTCTCGGTTTCGGATAGAGCTGAAATTTCGCATACACGTTTAGTTTGGATGACAATGCAATCTGGCCATTTTGTAAAAATATCAAGATGGCGGTTCCAAAATGGCGCCCGATTTTTGAAATTGTGCTCCGCGGCCCTCTGACATGGGTATCAAATGAAAGGATATGACAGGTAGAACACAATAAGCTATGTGGCGTCATTCCAAATTCAAAATGGCGGCCAACACTAAATTGCGGAAAGCTTATAATAGACTAAAAAGTAGAAAATATAACCGATCAACTTCCAATTTTGCACACACTCGTAGTTCGGGTGGTTAATGTGTATGAATGATGAGATGAATAGTTGAGTTAAGGGTGAGTTGATAATAAAGAAGCAATACACTTTACAAAAAATCACAAACAAACACAGAGATGCTGCTGTCAACTAAATTCAACTACTCAAATACTGAACTCATGTCCGTATGCATAATTTCAACTAAACCCAGGTAGCAGAGCTGAGTCGAGTTCAGTCAACCTTAACCCAACTCGACTCCCGTTTACATGTAGTTAGACTTGGGTTCAACTTGAGTTCAACTCATCATGTATAAGTACTAAATGCAATCTGACCTTTTTGTAAAAAAATCAAGAAGACGGTTCCGAGATGGCGGCCGTTTTTGCAATTATGTTCCACCGAGCCCACGACATGGGTATCAAATGAATACAGTAAACTGTGTGACGTAATTTTAAATCTAATAGAATTGCCATCATAAAATGGCGGAATACATATAATAAACTAAAAAGTAGAAAATAAAATAAATGGTTAAAAAAAATTTTTTAAAAAAAATTCTTTTCATTAACTAAAAAATGTACTGAAAAGTAATAAAATAAATGGTTAAAAAAATTTTTAAAAAAAATTCTTTTCATTAACTAAAAAATGTACCTACTGAAAAGTAAAAAATAAAAAATATTTTAAAGAAAGCGTGAAATTTCAATTTTAATGAAAAAGTTAATTAAAAGAATGGCGCATTTTTCATCAAAAATTGAAAAAATAAATGGTTAAAAAAAAATTTTTAAAAAAAATTCTTTTCATTAACTAAAAAATGTACTGAAAAGTAATAAAATAAATGGTTAAAAAAATTTTTTTAAAAAAATTCTTTTCATTAACTAAAAAATGTACTGAAAAGTAAAAAATAAAAAATATTTTTTAAAGAAAGCGTGAAATTTCAATTTTAATGAAAAAGTTAATTAAAAGAATGGCGCATTTTTCATCAAAAAATTTTGTTAGAATTTGAAATTAACAAAGCAAAAAATTGAGGGTTATTGTAAATCTCACGCGATTTACAGTTATATTTTCAATTTTTGATGAAAAATGCGCCATTCTTTTAATTAACTTTTTCATTAAAATTGAAATTTCACGCTTTCTTTAAAATATTTTTTATTTTTTACTTTTCAGTACATTTTTTAGTTAATGAAAAGAATTTTTTTTAAAAAATTTTTTTTAACCATTTATTTTATTACTTTTCAGTACATTTTTTAGTTAATGAAAAGAATTTTTTTTAAAAATTTTTTTTTAACCATTTATTTTTTCAATTTTTGATGAAAAATGCGCCATTCTTTTAATTAACTTTTTCATTAAAATTGAAATTTCACGCTTTCTTTAAAATATTTTTTATTTTTACTTTTCAGTACATTTTTTAGTTAATGAAAAGAATTTTTTTTAAAAATTTTTTTAACCAATTATTTTATTACTTTTCAGTACATTTTTTAGTTAATGAAAAGAATTTTTTTTAAAAAATTTTTTTTAACCATTTATTTTATTTATTTTTAAATTCCTTTATTTAACTTGCACTGTTTGTCGTCAAATCTTGGAAGTTAAATTTGACCCACTTCCCGGTTTCGGATAGAGCTGAAATTTTGCATACACGTTTAGTTTGGATGACAATGCAATCTGGCCATTTTGTAAAAATATCAAGATAGCGGTTCCAAAATGGCGCCCGCTTTTATTTTACTTACACTGTTTGTCGTCAAATCTTGGAAGTTAAATTTGACCCACTTCCCGGTTTCGGATAGAGCTGAAATTTTGCATACACGTTTAGTTTGGATAACAATGCAATCTGGCCATTTTGTAAAAATATCAAGATGGCGGTTCCAAAATGGCGCCCGATTTTTGAAATTGTGCTCCGCGGCCCTTTGAAATGGGTATCAAATGAAAGGATATGACAGGTAGAACACAATAAGCTATGTGGCGTCATTCCAAATTCAAAATGGCGGACAACACTTACACTGTTTGTCGTCAAATCTTGGAAGTTAAATTTGACCCACTTCCCGGTTTCGGATAGAGCTGAAATTTTGCATACACGTTTAGTTTGGATGACAATGCAATCTGGCCATTTTGTAAAAATATCATGATGGCGATTCCAAAATGGCGCCCGATTTTTGAAATTGTGCTCCGCGGCCCTCTGACATGGGTATCAAATGAAACGATATGACAGGTAGAACACAATAAGCTATGTGGCGTCATTCTAAATTCAAAATGGCGGCCAACACTTGCACTGTTTGTCGTCAAATCTTGGAAGTTAAATTTGACCCACTTCCCGGTTTCGGATAGAGCTGAAATTTTGCATACACGTTTAGTTTGGATGACAATGCAATCTGGCCATTTTGTAAAAATATCAAAATGGCGGTTCCAAAATGGCGCCCGATTTTTGAAATTGTGCTCCGCGGCCCTCTGACATGGGTATTAAATGAAAGGATATGACAGGTAGAACACAATAAGCTATGTGGCGTCATTCCAAATTCAAAATGGCGGCCAACACTTACACTGTTTGTCGTCAAATCTTGGAAGTTAAATTTGACCCACTTCCCGGTTTCGGATAGAGCTGAAATTTTGCATACACGTTTAGTTTGGATGACAATGCAATCTGGCCATTTTGTAAAAATATCAAGATGGCGGTTCCAAAATGGCGCCGGATTTTTGAAATTGTGCTCCGCGGCCCTTTGAAATGGGTATCAAATGAAAGGATATGACAGGTAGAACACAATAAGCTATGTGGCGTCATTCCAAATTCAAAATGGCGGACAACACTTACACTGTTTGTCGTCAAATCTTGGAAGTTAAATTTGACCCACTTCCCGGTTTCGGATAGAGCTGAAATTTTGCATACACGTTTAGTTTGGATGACAATGCAATCTGGCCATTTTGTAAAAATATCAAGATGGCGGTTCCAAAATGGCGCCCGATTTTTGAAATTGTGCTCCGCGGCCCTCTGACATGGGTATCAAATGAAAGGATATGACAGGTAGAACACAATAAGCTATGTGGCGTCATTCCAAATTCAAAATGGCGGCCAACACTTACACTGTTTGTCGTCAAATCTTGGAAGTTAAATTTGACCCACTTCCCGGTTTCGGATAGAGCTGAAATTTTGCATACACGTTTAGTTTGGATGACAATGCAATCTGGCCATTTTGTAAAAATATCATGATGGCGGTTCCAAAATGGCGCCCGATTTTTGAAATTGTGCTCCGCGGCCCTCTGACATGGGTATCAAATGAAAGGAGATGACAGGTAGAACACAATAAGCTATGTGGCGTCATTCCAAATTCAAAATGGCGGCCAACACTAACTTGCGGAAAGCTTATAATAGACTAAAAAGTAGAAAATATAACCGATCAACTTCCAATTTTGCACACACTCGTAGTTCGGGTGGTTAATGTGTATGAATGATGAGATGAATAGTTGAGTTAAGGGTGAGTTGATAATAAAGAAGCAATACACTTTACAAAAAATCACAAACAAACACAGAGATGCTGCTGTCAACTAAATTCAACTACTCAAATACTGAACTCATGTCCGTATGCATAATTTCAACTAAACCCAGGTAGCAGAGCTGAGTCGAGTTCAGTCAACCTTAACCCAACTCGACTCCCGTTTACATGTAGTTAGACTTGGGTTCAACTTGAGTTCAACTCATCATGTATAAGTACTAAATGCAATCTGACCTTTTTGTAAAAAAATCAAGAAGACGGTTCCGAGATGGCGGCCGTTTTTGCAATTATGTTCCACCGAGCCCACGACATGGGTATCAAATGAATACAGTAAACTGTGTGACGTAATTTTAAATCTAATAGAATTGCCATCATAAAATGGCGGAATACATATAATAAACTAAAAAGTAGAAAATAAAATAAATGGTTAAAAAAAATTTTTTAAGAAAAATTCTTTTCATTAACTTAAAAATGTACTGAAAAGTAATAAAATAAATGGTTAAAAAAAATTTTTTAAAAAAAATTCTTTTCATTAACTAAAAAATGTACTGAAAAGTAAAAAATAAAAAATATTTTAAAGAAAGCGTGAAATTTCAATTTTAATGAAAAAGTTAATTAAAAGAATGGCGCATTTTTCATCAAAAATTGAAAAAATAAATGGTTAAAAAAAATTTTTTTAAAAAAATTCTTTTCATTAACTAAAAAATGTACTGAAAAGTAATAAAATAAATGGTTAAAAAAAATTTAAAAAAAAATTCTTTTCATTAACAAAAAAATGTACTGAAAAGTAAAAAATAAAAAATATTTTAAAGAAAGCGTGAAATTTCAATTTTAATGAAAAAGTTAATTAAAAGAATGGCGCATTTTTCATCAAAAAATTTTGTTAGAATTTGAAATTAACAAAGCAAAAAATTGAGGGTTATTGTAAATCTCACGCGATTTACAGTTATATTTTCAATTTTTGATGAAAAATGCGCCATTCTTTTAATTAACTTTTTCATTAAAATGGAAATTTCACGCTTTCTTTAAAATATTTTTTATTTTTTACTTTTCAGTACATTTTTTAGTTAATGAAAAGAATTTTTTTTAAAAATTTTTTTTAACCATTTATTTTATTACTTTTCAGTACATTTTTTAGTTAATGAAAAGAATTTTTTTTAAAAATTTTTTTTTAACCATTTATTTTTTACTTTTCAGTACATTTTTTAGTTAATGAAAAGAATTTTTTTTAAAAATTTTTTTTTAACCATTTATTTTATTACTTTTCAGTACATTTTTTAGTTAATGAAAAGAATTTTTTTAAAAATTTTTTTTTAACCATTTTTTATTTTTAAATTCTTTTATTTAACTTGCACTGTTTGTCGTCAAATCTTGGAAGTTAAATTTGACCCACTTCCCGGTTTCGGATAGAGCTGAAATTTTGCATACACGTTTAGTTTGGATGACAATGCAATCTGGCCATTTTGTAAAAATATCAAGATAGCGGTTCCAAAATGGCGCCCGCTTTTATTTTACTTACACTGTTTGTCGTCAAATCTTGGAAGTTAAATTTGACCCACTTCCCGGTTTCGGATAGAGCTGAAATTTTGCATACACGTTTAGTTTGGATAACAATGCAATCTGGCCATTTTGTAAAAATATCAAGATGGCGGTTCCAAAATGGCGCCCGATTTTTGAAATTGTGCTCCGCGGCCCTTTGAAATGAGTATCAAATGAAAGGATATGACAGGTAGAACACAATAAGCTATGTGGCGTCATTCCAAATTCAAAATGGCGGACAACACTTACACTGTTTGTCGTCAAATCTTGGAAGTTAAATTTGACCCACTTCCCGGTTTCGGATAGAGCTGAAATTTTGCATACACGTTTAGTTTGGATGACAATGCAATCTGGCCATTTTGTAAAAATATCATGATGGCGGTTCCAAAATGGCGCCCGATTTTTGAAATTGTGCTCCGCGGCCCTCTGACATGGGTATCAAATGAAACGATATGACAGGTAGAACACAATAAGCTATGTGGCGTCATTCTAAATTCAAAATGGCGGCCAACACTTGCACTGTTTGTCGTCAAATCTTGGAAGTTAAATTTGACCCACTTCCCGGTTTCGGATAGAGCTGAAATTTTGCATACACGTTTAGTTTGGATGACAATGCAATCTGGCCATTTTGTAAAAATATCATGATGGCGGTTCCAAAATGGCGCCCGATTTTTGAAATTGTGCTCCGCGGCCCTCTGACATGGGTATCAAATGAAAGGAGATGACAGGTAGAACACAATAAGCTATGTGGCGTCATTCCAAATTCAAAATGGCGGCCAAC
Organism: Thereva unica; assembly: GCA_949987705.1. NCBI lineage: Eukaryota > Metazoa > Arthropoda > Insecta > Diptera > Therevidae > Thereva > Thereva unica. Next base: position 22,985 of record CATLJY010000053.1, read on the forward strand.
ACTAACTTGCGGAAAGCTTATAATAGACTAAAAAGTAGAAAATATAACCGATCAACTTCCAATTTTGCACACACTCGTAGTTCGGGTGGTTAATGTGTATGAATGATGAGATGAATAGTTGAGTTAAGGGTGAGTTGATAATAAAGAAGCAATACACTTTACAAAAAATCACAAACAAACACAGAGATGCTGCTGTCAACTAAATTCAACTACTCAAATACTGAACTCATGTCCGTATGCATAATTTCAACTAAACCCAGGTAGCAGAGCTGAGTCGAGTTCAGTCAACCTTAACCCAACTCGACTCCCGTTTACATGTAGTTAGACTTGGGTTCAACTTGAGTTCAACTCATCATGTATAAGTACTAAATGCAATCTGACCTTTTTGTAAAAAAATCAAGAAGACGGTTCCGAGATGGCGGCCGTTTTTGCAATTATGTTCCACCGAGCCCACGACATGGGTATCAAATGAATACAGTAAACTGTGTGACGTAATTTTAAATCTAATAGAATTGCCATCATAAAATGGCGGAATACATATAATAAACTAAAAAGTAGAAAATAAAATAAATGGTTAAAAAAAATTTTTTAAGAAAAATTCTTTTCATTAACTTAAAAATGTACTGAAAAGTAATAAAATAAATGGTTAAAAAAATTTTTTTAAAAAAAATTCTTTTCATTAACTAAAAAATGTACTGAAAAGTAAAAAATAAAAAATATTTTAAAGAAAGCGTGAAATTTCAATTTTAATGAAAAAGTTAATTAAAAGAATGGCGCATTTTTCATCAAAAATTGAAAAAATAAATGGTTAAAAAAAAATTTTTTTAAAAAATTCTTTTCATTAACTAAAAAATGTACTAAAAAGTAATAAAATAAATGGTTAAAAAAAAATTCTTTTCATTAACAAAAAAATGTACTGAAAAGTAAAAAATAAAAAATATTTTAAAGAAAGCGTGAAATTTCAATTTTAATGAAAAAGTTAATTAAAAGAATGGCGCATTTTTCATCAAAAAATTTTGTTAGAATTTGAAATTAACAAAGCAAAAAATTGAGGGTTATTGTAAATCTCACGCGATTTACAGTTATATTTTCAATTTTTGATGAAAAATGCGCCATTCTTTTAATTAACTTTTTCATTAAAATGGAAATTTCACGCTTTCTTTAAAATATTTTTTATTTTTTACTTTTCAGTACATTTTTTAGTTAATGAAAAGAATTTTTTTTAAAAATTTTTTTTAACCATTTATTTTATTACTTTTCAGTACATTTTTTAGTTAATGAAAAGAATTTTTTTTAAAAATTTTTTTTTAACCATTTATTTTTTACTTTTCAGTACATTTTTTAGTTAATGAAAAGAATTTTTTTTAAAAATTTTTTTTTAACCATTTATTTTATTACTTTTCAGTACATTTTTTAGTTAATGAAAAGAATTTTTTTAAAAAAAAAATTTGTTGTCTGTAAAGAGGGTTTACGGACGATAGTTTAACGTGACAACGTCATGAGACCGTGGTAGCTGGCTGAAATCTCCGCATAATATCACGTGGATGTCTCCGAATGGTTTGTCATAAAAGCCGGTAATCTGCTGCAGTCGGTAGTTGATTTTTTGAAGAATGGCTGAACTTAACATGCTGATCTCGTCGACGAAAACAGCTTTGACGCCAACGAACATGTTTCTGTAGGCTTGCGAATTTTCTGTGGATAAGAGTTTTGTCACGCGAGAAGTTGTGAGACGAAACGCTGAATGCACTGTAGTGCCACCAAGAGGTACAGCGGCTTTACCTGTGCTTGCACAGGCAATTTAGGTGTTGTTCATCGAGTTGTGCTCCTGAGTGTATCGGTTGTACGTTTCCATAAGGCACTTTAATGTGTAAGTTTTTCCACAGCCCGCCGGACCGGTGAAGAAAATTTGTAGCGCTTCCAAAATGCCATCTCCACAACCATGTAATCGGTGAATGACTTCAAGGATGATCTCCCGTTGTTCCGGATTGGTGGTTCGAAGAAACTCGCAATACTGCTGCTTTGACATCACAGTGCTGCGCTTTTTCACAATCGAGAATCCACAACAAATATTATTGTTGACAATTTTTGACAATTTTAATCAAATTTTTAAGATTACTACAATCAAATTTTTATTAAAATTACTACGGGACTAACGGGACTAACGGGACTAACGGGACATAACGGGACAATGAGTCATCATTTTTCGTGCATGCAGCCGGCTTTCATCGTTTTAATAGACGTTGTCACGTCAAAAATTTTTGACGTGACAACGTCTATTAAAACGATGAACGCCGGCTGCATGCACGAAAAATGATGACTCATTGTCCCGTTATGTCCCGTTAGTCCCGTTAGTCCCGTTAGTCCCGTAAGTCCCGTAGGTCCCGTAGTAATTTTAATAAAAATTTGATTGTAGTAATCTTAAAAATTTGATTAAAATTGTCAAAAATTGTCAACAATAATATTTGTTGTGGATTCTCGATTGTGAAAAAGCGCAGCAATGTGATGTCAAAGCAGCAGTATTGCGAGTTTCTTCGAACCACCAATCCGGAACAACGGGAGATCATCCTTGAAGTCATTCACCGATTACATGGTTGTGGAGATGGCATTTTGGAAGCGCTACAAATTTTCTTCACCGGTCCGGCGGGCTGTGGAAAAACTTACACATTAAAGTGCCTTATGGAAACGTACAACCGATACACTCAGGAGCACAACTCGATGAACAACGCCTACATTGCCTGTGCAAGCACAGGTAAAGCCGCTGTACCTCTTGGTGGCACTACAGTGCATTCAGCGTTTCATCTCACAACTTCTCGCGTGACAAAACTCTTATCCACAGAAAATTTGCAAGCCTACAGAAACATGTTCGTTGGCGTCAAAGCTGTTTTCGTCGACGAGATCGGCATGTTAAGTTCAGCCATTCTTCAAAAAAATCAACTACCGACTGCAGCAGATTACCGGCTTTTATGACAAACCATTCGGAGGCATCCACGTGATATTATGCGGAGATTTCAGACAGCTACCACGGTCTCATGACGTTGTCACGTTAAACTATCGTCCGTAAACCCTCTTTACAGACAACAAATTTTTTTTAACCATTTTTTATTTTTAAATTCTTTTATTTAACTTGCACTGTTTGTCGTCAAATCTTGGAAGTTAAATTTGACCCACTTCCCGGTTTCGGATAGAGCTGAAATTTTGCATACACGTTTAGTTTGGATGACAATGCAATCTGGCCATTTTGTAAAAATATCAAGATAGCGGTTCCAAAATGGCGCCCGCTTTTATTTTACTTACACTGTTTGTCGTCAAATCTTGGAAGTTAAATTTGACCCACTTCCCGGTTTCGGATAGAGCTGAAATTTTGCATACACGTTTAGTTTGGATAACAATGCAATCTGGCCATTTTGTAAAAATATCAAGATGGCGGTTCCAAAATGGCGCCCGATTTTTGAAATTGTGCTCCGCGGCCCTTTGAAATGGGTATCAAATGAAAGGATATGACAGGTAGAACACAATAAGCTATGTGGCGTCATTCCAAATTCAAAATGGCGGACAACACTTACACTGTTTGTCGTCAAATCTTGGAAGTTAAATTTGACCCACTTCCCGGTTTCGGATAGAGCTGAAATTTTGCATACACGTTTAGTTTGGATGACAATGCAATCTGGCCATTTTGTAAAAATATCATGATGGCGGTTCCAAAATGGCGCCCGATTTTTGAAATTGTGCTCCGCGGCCCTCTGACATGGGTATCAAATGAAACGATATGACAGGTAGAACACAATAAGCTATGTGGCGTCATTCTAAATTCAAAATGGCGGCCAACACTTGCACTGTTTGTCGTCAAATCTTGGAAGTTAAATTTGACCCACTTCCCGGTTTCGGATAGAGCTGAAATTTTGCATACACGTTTAGTTTGGATGACAATGCAATCTGGCCATTTTGTAAAAATATCAAGATGGCGGTTCCAAAATGGCGCCCGATTTTTGAAATTGTGCTCCGCGGCCCTCTGACATGGGTATTAAATGAAAGGATATGACAGGTAGAATACAATAAGCTATGTGGCGTCATTCCAAATTCAAAATGGCGGCCAACACTTACACTGTTTGTCGTCAAATCTTGGAAGTTAAATTTTACCCACTTCCCGATTTCGGATAGAGCTGAAATTTTGCATACACGTTTTGTTTGGATGACAATGCAATCTGGCCATTTTGTAAAAATATCAAGATGGCGGTTCCAAAATGGCGCCCGATTTTTGAAATTGTGCTCCGCGGCCCTCTGACATGGGTATCAAATGAAAGGATATGACAGGTAGAACACAATAAGCTATGTGGCGTCATTCCAAATTCAAAATGGCGGACAACACTTACACTGTTTGTCGTCAAATCTTGGAAGTTAAATTTGACCCACTTCCCGGTTTCGGATAGAGCTGAAATTTTGCATACACGTTTAGTTTGGATGACAATGCAATCTGGCCATTTTGTAAAAATATCAAGATGGCGGATCCAAAATGGCGCCCGATTTTTGAAATTGTGCTCCGCGGCCCTCTGACATGGGTATCAAATGAAAGGATATGACAGGTAGAACACAATAAGCTATGTGGCGTCATTCCAAATTCAAAATGGCGGACAACACTTACACTGTTTGTCGTCAAATCTTGGAAGTTAAATTTGACCCACTTCCCGGTTTCGGATAGAGCTGAAATTTTGCATACACGTTTAGTTTGGATGACAATGCAATCTGGCCATTTTGTAAAAATATCAAGATGGCGGATCCAAAATGGCGCCCGATTTTTAAAATTGTGCTCCGCGGCCCTCTGACATGGGTATCAAATGAAAGGATATGACAGGTAGAACACAATAAGCTATGTGGCGTCATTCCAAATTCAAAATGGCGGACAACACTTACACTGTTTGTCGTCAAATCTTGGAAGTTGAATTTGACCCACTTCCCGGTTTCGGATAGAGCTGAAATTTTGCATACACGTTTAGTTTGGATGACAATGCAATCTGGCCATTTTGTAAAAATATCAAGATGGCGGATCCAAAATGGCGCCCGATTTTTGAAATTGTGCTCCGCGGCCCTCTGACATGGGTATCAAATGAAAGGATATGACAGGTAGAACACAATAAGCTATGTGGCGTCATTCCAAATTCAAAATGGCGGACAACACTTACACTGTTTGTCGTCAAATCTTGGAAGTTAAATTTGACCCACTTCCCGGTTTCGGATAGAGCTGAAATTTTGCATACACGTTTAGTTTGGATGACAATGCAATCTGGCCATTTTGTAAAAATATCAAGATGGCGGTTCCAAAATGGCGCCCGATTTTTGAAATTGTGCTCCGCGGCCCTCTGACATGGGTATCAAATGAAAGGATATGACAGGTAGAACACAATAAGCTATGTGGCGTCATTCCAAATTCAAAATAGCGGCCAACACTTACACTGTTTGTCGTCAAATCTTGGAAGTTAAATTTGACCCACTTCCCGGTTTCGGATAGAGCTGAAATTTTGCATACACGTTTAGTTTGGATGACAATGCAATCTGGCCATTTTGTAAAAATATCAAGATGGCGGTTCCAAAATGGCGCCCGATTTTTGAAATTGTGCTCCGCGGCCCTCTGACATGGGTATCAAATGAAAGGATATGACAGGTAGAACACAATAAGCTATGTGGCGTCATTCCAAATTCAAAATGGCGGCCAACACTTACACTGTTTGTCGTCAAATCTTGGAAGTTAAATTTGACCCACTTCCCGGTTTCGGATAGAGCTGAAATTTTGCATACACGTTTAGTTTGGATGACAATGCAATCTGGCCATTTTGTAAAAATATCATGATGGCGGTTCCAAAATGGCGCCCGATTTTTGAAATTGTGCTCCGCGGCCCTCTGACATGGGTATCAAATGAAAGGAGATGACAGGTAGAACACAATAAGCTATGTGGCGTCATTCCAAATTCAAAATGGCGGCCAACACTAACTTGCGGAAAGCTTATAATAGACTAAAAAGAAGAAAATATAACCGATCAACTTCCAATTTTGCACACACTCGTAGTTCGGGTGGTTAATGTGTATGAATGATGAGATGAATAGTTGAGTTAAGGGTGAGTTGATAATAAAGAAGCAATACACTTTACAAAAAATCACAAACAAACACAGAGATGCTGCTGTCAACTAAATTCAACTACTCAAATACTGAACTCATGTCCGTATGCATAATTTCAACTAAACCCAGGTAGCAGAGCTGAGTCGAGTTCAGTCAACCTTAACCCAACTCGACTCCCGTTTACATGTAGTTAGACTTGGGTTCAACTTGAGTTCAACTCATCATGTATAAGTACTAAATGCAATCTGACCTTTTTGTAAAAAAATCAAGAAGACGGTTCCGAGATGGCGGCCGTTTTTGCAATTATGTTCCACCGAGCCCACGACATGGGTATCAAATGAATACAGTAAACTGTGTGACGTAATTTTAAATCTAATAGAATTGCCATCATAAAATGGCGGAATACATATAATAAACTAAAAAGTAGAAAATAAAATAAATGGTTAAAAAAAATTTTTTAAAAAAAATTCTTTTCATTAACTTAAAAATGTACTGAAAAGTAATAAAATAAATGGTTAAAAAAAAATTTTTAAAAAAAATTCTTTTCATTAACTAAAAAATGTACTGAAAAGTAAAAAATAAAAAATATTTAAAGAAAGCGTGAAATTTCAATTTTAATGAAAAAGTTAATTAAAAGAATGGCGCATTTTTCATCAAAAATTGAAAAAATAAATGGTTAAAAAAAAATTTTTTAAAAAAATTCTTTTCATTAACTAAAAAATGTACTGAAAAGTAATAAAATAAATGGTTAAAAAAAAATTCTTTTCATTAACAAAAAAATGTACTGAAAAGTAAAAAATAAAAAATATTTTAAAGAAAGCGTGAAATTTCAATTTTAATGAAAAAGTTAATTAAAAGAATGGCGCATTTTTCATCAAAAAATTTTGTTAGAATTTGAAATTAACAAAGCAAAAAATTGAGGGTTATTGTAAATCTCACGCGATTTACAGTTATATTTTCAATTTTTGATGAAAAATGCGCCATTCTTTTAATTAACTTTTTCATTAAAATGGAAATTTCACGCTTTCTTTAAAATATTTTTTATTTTTACTTTTCAGTACATTTTTTAGTTAATGAAAAGAATTTTTTTTAAAAATTTTTTTTAACCATTTATTTTATTACTTTTCAGTACATTTTTTAGTTAATGAAAAGAATTTTTTTTAAAAATTTTTTTTTAACCATTTATTTTTTACTTTTCAGTACATTTTTTAGTTAATGAAAAGAATTTTTTTTAAAAATTTTTTTTTAACCATTTATTTTATTACTTTTCAGTACATTTTTTAGTTAATGAAAAGAATTTTTTTTAAAATTTTTTTTTTAACCATTTTTTATTTTTAAATTCTTTTATTTAACTTGCACTGTTTGTCGTCAAATCTTGGAAGTTAAATTTGACCCACTTCCCGGTTTCGGATAGAGCTGAAATTTTGCATACACGTTTAGTTTGGATGACAATGCAATCTGGCCATTTTGTAAAAATATCAAGATAGCGGTTCCAAAATGGCGCCCGCTTTTATTTTACTTACACTGTTTGTCGTCAAATCTTGGAAGTTAAATTTGACCCACTTCCCGGTTTCGGATAGAGCTGAAATTTTTCATACACGTTTAGTTTGGATAACAATGCAATCTGGCCATTTTGTAAAAATATCAAGATGGCGGTTCCAAAATGGCGCCCGATTTTTGAAATTGTGCTCCGCGGCCCTTTGAAATGGGTATCAAATGAAAGGATATGACAGGTAGAACACAATAAGCTATGTGGCGTCATTCCAAATTCAAAATGGCGGACAACACTTACACTGTTTGTCGTCAAATCTTGGAAGTTAAATTTGACCCACTTCCCGGTTTCGGATAGAGCTGAAATTTTGCATACACGTTTAGTTTGGATGACAATGCAATCTGGCCATTTTGTAAAAATATCAAGATGGCGGATCCAAAATGGCGCCCGATTTTTGAAATTGTGCTCCGCGGCCCTCTGACATGGGTATCAAATGAAAGGATATGACAGGTAGAACACAATAAGCTATGTGGCGTCATTCCAAATTCAAAATGGCGGACAACACTTACACTGTTTGTCGTCAAATCTTGGAAGTTAAATTTGACCCACTTCCCGGTTTCGGATAGAGCTGAAATTTTGCATACACGTTTAGTTTGGATGACAATGCAATCTGGCCATTTTGTAAAAATATCAAGATGGCGGATCCAAAATGGCGCCCGATTTTTAAAATTGTGCTCCGCGGCCCTCTGACATGGGTATCAAATGAAAGGATATGACAGGTAGAACACAATAAGCTATGTGGCGTCATTCCAAATTCAAAATGGCGGACAACACTTACACTGTTTGTCGTCAAATCTTGGAAGTTGAATTTGACCCACTTCCCGGTTTCGGATAGAGCTGAAATTTTGCATACACGTTTAGTTTGGATGACAATGCAATCTGGCCATTTTGTAAAAATATCAAGATGGCGGATCCAAAATGGCGCCCGATTTTTGAAATTGTGCTCCGCGGCCCTCTGACATGGGTATCAAATGAAAGGATATGACAGGTAGAACACAATAAGCTATGTGGCGTCATTCCAAATTCAAAATGGCGGACAACACTTACACTGTTTGTCGTCAAATCTTGGAAGTTAAATTTGACCCACTTCCCGGTTTCGGATAGAGCTGAAATTTTGCATACACGTTTAGTTTGGATGACAATGCAATCTGGCCATTTTGTAAAAATATCAAGATGGCGGTTCCAAAATGGCGCCCGATTTTTGAAATTGTGCTCCGCGGCCCTCTGACATTGGTATCAAATGAAAGGATATGACAGGTAGAACACAATAAGCTATGTGGCGTCATTCCAAATTCAAAATAGCGGCCAACACTTACACTGTTTGTCGTCAAATCTTGGAAGTTAAATTTGACCCACTTCCCGGTTTCGGATAGAGCTGAAATTTTGCATACACGTTTAGTTTGGATGACAATGCAATCTGGCCATTTTGTAAAAATATCAAGATGGCGGTTCCAAAATGGCGCCCGATTTTTGAAATTGTGCTCCGCGGCCCTCTGACATGGGTATCAAATGAAAGGATATGACAGGTAGAACACAATAAGCTATGTGGCGTCATTCCAAATTCAAAATGGCGGCCAACACTTACACTGTTTGTCGTCAAATCTTGGAAGTTAAATTTGACCCACTTCCCGGTTTCGGATAGAGCTGAAATTTTGCATACACGTTTAGTTTGGATGACAATGCAATCTGGCCATTTTGTAAAAATATCATGATGGCGGTTCCAAAATGGCGCCCGATTTTTGAAATTGTGCTCCGCGGCCCTCTGACATGGGTATCAAATGAAAGGAGATGACAGGTAGAACACAATAAGCTATGTGGCGTCATTCCAAATTCAAAATGGCGGCCAACACTAACTTGCGGAAAGCTTATAATAGACTAAAAAGTAGAAAATATAACCGATCAACTTCCAATTTTGCACATACTCGTAGTTCGGGTGGTTAATGTGTATGAATGATGAGATGAATAGTTGAGTTAAGGGTGAGTTGATAATAAAGAAGCAATACACTTTACAAAAAATCACAAACAAACACAGAGATGCTGCTGTCAACTAAATTCAACTACTCAAATACTGAACTCATGTCCGTATGCATAATTTCAACTAAACCCAGGTAGCAGAGCTGAGTCGAGTTCAGTCAACCTTAACCCAACTCGACTCCCGTTTACATGTAGTTAGACTTGGGTTCAACTTGAGTTCAACTCATCATGTATAAGTACTAAATGCAATCTGACCTTTTTGTAAAAAAATCAAGAAGACGGTTCCGAGATGGCGGCCGTTTTTGCAATTATGTTCCACCGAGCCCACGACATGGGTATCAAATGAATACAGTAAACTGTGTGACGTAATTTTAAATCTAATAGAATTGCCATCATAAAATGGCGGAATACATATAATAAACTAAAAAGTAGAAAATAAAATAAATGGTTAAAAAAAATTCTTTTCATTAACTTAAAAATGTACTGAAAAGTAATAAAATAAATGGTTAAAAAAAAATTTTTAAAAAAAATTCTTTTCATTAACTAAAAAATGTACTGAAAAGTAAAAAATAAAAAATATTTTAAAGAAAGCGTGAAATTTCAATTTTAATGAAAAAGTTAATTAAAAGAATGGCGCATTTTTCATCAAAAATTGCAAAAATAAATGGTTAAAAAAAAATTTTTTAAAAAAATTCTTTTCATTAACTAAAAAATGTACTGAAAAGTAATAAAATAAATGGTTAAAAAAAAATTTAAAAAAAAATTCTTTTCATTAACAAAAAAATGTACTGAAAAGTAAAAAATAAAAAATATTTTAAAGAAAGCGTGAAATTTCAATTTTAATGAAAAAGTTAATTAAAAGAATGGCGCATTTTTCATCAAAAAATTTTGTTAGAATTTGAAATTAACAAAGCAAAAAATTGAGGGTTATTGTAAATCTCACGCGATTTACAGTTATATTTTCAATTTTTGATGAAAAATGCGCCGTTCTTTTAATTAACTTTTTCATTAAAATGGAAATTTCACGCTTTCTTTAAAATATTTTTTATTTTTTACTTTTCAGTACATTTTTTAGTTAATGAAAAGAATTTTTTTTAAAAATTTTTTTTAACCATTTATTTTATTACTTTTCAGTACATTTTTTAGTTAATGAAAAGAATTTTTTTTAAAAATTTTTTTTAACCATTTATTTTTTACTTTTCAGTACATTTTTTAGTTAATGAAAAGAATTTTTTTTAAAAATTTTTTTTTAACCACTTATTTTATTACTTTTCAGTACATTTTTTAGTTAATGAAAAGAATTTTTTTTAAAATTTTTTTTTTAACCATTTTTTATTTTTAAATTCTTTTATTTAACTTGCACTGTTTGTCGTCAAATCTTGGAAGTTAAATTTGACCCACTTCCCGGTTTCGGATAGAGCTGAAATTTTGCATACACGTTTAGTTTGGATGACAATGCAATCTGGCCATTTTGTAAAAATATCAAGATAGCGGTTCCAAAATGGCGCCCGCTTTTATTTTACTTACACTGTTTGTCGTCAAATCTTGGAAGTTAAATTTGACCCACTTCCCGGTTTCGGATAGAGCTGAAATTTTGCATACACGTTTAGTTTGGATAACAATGCAATCTGGCCATTTTGTAAAAATATCAAGATGGCGGTTCCAAAATGGCGCCCGATTTTTGAAATTGTGCTCCGCGGCCCTTTGAAATGGGTATCAAATGAAAGGATATGACAGGTAGAACACAATAAGCTATGTGGCGTCATTCCAAATTCAAAATGGCGGACAACACTTACACTGTTTGTCGTCAAATCTTGGAAGTTAAATTTGACCCACTTCCCGGTTTCGGATAGAGCTGAAATTTTGCATACACGTTTAGTTTGGATGACAATGCAATCTGGCCATTTTGTAAAAATATCATGATGGCGGTTCCAAAATGGCGCCCGATTTTTGAAATTGTGCTCCGCGGCCCTCTGACATGGGTATCAAATGAAACGATATGACAGGTAGAACACAATAAGCTATGTGGCGTCATTCTAAATTCAAAATGGCGGCCAACACTTGCACTGTTTGTCGTCAAATCTTGGAAGTTAAATTTGACCCACTTCCCGGTTTCGGATAGAGCTGAAATTTTGCATACACGTTTAGTTTGGATGACAATGCAATCTGGCCATTTTGTAAAAATATCAAGATGGCGGTTCCAAAATGGCGCCCGATTTTTGAAATTGTGCTCCGCGGCCCTCTGACATGGGTATTAAATGAAAGGATATGACAGGTAGAACACAATAAGCTATGTGGCGTCATTCCAAATTCAAAATGGCGGCCAACACTTACACTGTTTGTCGTCAAATCTTGGAAGTTAAATTTTACCCACTTCCCGATTTCGGATAGAGCTGAAATTTTGCATACACGTTTTGTTTGGATGACAATGCAATCTGGCCATTTTGTAAAAATATCAAGATGGCGGTTCCAAAATGGCGCCCGATTTTTGAAATTGTGCTCCGCGGCCCTCTGACATGGGTATCAAATGAAAGGATATGACAGGTAGAACACAATAAGCTATGTGGCGTCATTCCAAATTCAAAATGGCGGACAACACTTACACTGTTTGTCTTCAAATCTTGGAAGTTAAATTGACCCACTTCCCGGTTTCGGATAGAGCTGAAATTTTGCATACACGTTTAGTTTGGATGACAATGCAATCTGGCCATTTTGTAAAAATATCAAGATGGCGGATCCAAAATGGCGCCCGATTTTTGAAATTGTGCTCCGCGGCCCTCTGACATGGGTATCAAATGAAAGGATATGACAGGTAGAACACAATAAGCTATGTGGCGTCATTCCAAATTCAAAATGGCGGACAACACTTACACTGTTTGTCGTCAAATCTTGGAAGTTAAATTTGACCCACTTCCCGGTTTCGGATAGAGCTGAAATTTTGCATACACGTTTAGTTTGGATGACAATGCAATCTGGCCATTTTGTAAAAATATCAAGATGGCGGATCCAAAATGGCGCCCGATTTTTAAAATTGTGCTCCGCGGCCCTCTGACATGGGTATCAAATGAAAGGATATGACAGGTAGAACACAATAAGCTATGTGGCGTCATTCCAAATTCAAAATGGCGGACAACACTTACACTGTTTGTCGTCAAATCTTGGAAGTTGAATTTGACCCACTTCCCGGTTTCGGATAGAGCTGAAATTTTGCATACACGTTTAGTTTGGATGACAATGCAATCTGGCCATTTTGTAAAAATATCAAGATGGCGGATCCAAAATGGCGCCCGATTTTTGAAATTGTGCTCCGCGGCCCTCTGACATGGGTATCAAATGAAAGGATATGACAGGTAGAACACAATAAGCTATGTGGCGTCATTCCAAATTCAAAATGGCGGACAACACTTACACTGTTTGTCGTCAAATCTTGGAAGTTAAATTTGACCCACTTCCCGGTTTCGGATAGAGCTGAAATTTTGCATACACGTTTAGTTTGGATGACAATGCAATCTGGCCATTTTGTAAAAATATCAAGATGGCGGTTCCAAAATGGCGCCCGATTTTTGAAATTGTGCTCCGCGGCCCTCTGACATGGGTATCAAATGAAAGGATATGACAGGTAGAACACAATAAGCTATGTGGCGTCATTCCAAATTCAAAATAGCGGCCAACACTTACACTGTTTGTCGTCAAATCTTGGAAGTTAAATTTGACCCACTTCCCGGTTTCGGATAGAGCTGAAATTTTGCATACACGTTTAGTTTGGATGACAATGCAATCTGGCCATTTTGTAAAAATATCAAGATGGCGGTTCCAAAATGGCGCCCGATTTTTGAAATTGTGCTCCGCGGCCCTCTGACATGGGTATCAAATGAAAGGATATGACAGGTAGAACACAATAAGCTATGTGGCGTCATTCCAAATTCAAAATGGCGGCCAACACTTACACTGTTTGTCGTCAAATCTTGGAAGTTAAATTTGACCCACTTCCCGGTTTCGGATAGAGCTGAAATTTTGCATACACGTTTAGTTTGGATGACAATGCAATCTGGCCATTTTGTAAAAATATCATGATGGCGGTTCCAAAATGGCGCCCGATTTTTGAAATTGTGCTCCGCGGCCCTCTGACATGGGTATCAAATGAAAGGAGATGACAGGTAGAACACAATAAGCTATGTGGCGTCATTCCAAATTCAAAATGGCGGCCAACACTAACTTGCGGAAAGCTTATAATAGACTAAAAAGTAGAAAATATAACCGATCAACTTCCAATTTTGCACACACTCGTAGTTCGGGTGGTTAATGTGTATGAATGATGAGATGAATAGTTGAGTTAAGGGTGAGTTGATAATAAAGAAGCAATACACTTTACAAAAAATCACAAACAAACACAGAGATGCTGCTGTCAACTAAATTCAACTACTCAAATACTGAACTCATGTCCGTATGCATAATTTCAACTAAACCCAGGTAGCAGAGCTGAGTCGAGTTCAGTCAACCTTAACCCAACTCGACTCCCGTTTACATGTAGTTAGACTTGGGTTCAACTTGAGTTCAACTCATCATGTATAAGTACTAAATGCAATCTGACCTTTTTGTAAAAAAATCAAGAAGACGGTTCCGAGATGGCGGCCGTTTTTGCAATTATGTTCCACCGAGCCCACGACATGGGTATCAAATGAATACAGTAAACTGTGTGACGTAATTTTAAATCTAATAGAATTGCCATCATAAAATGGCGGAATACATATAATAAACTAAAAAGTAGAAAATAAAATAAATGGTTAAAAAAAATTTTTTAAAAAAAATTCTTTTCATTAACTTAAAAATGTACTGAAAAGTAATAAAATAAATGGTTAAAAAAAATTTTTAAAAAAAATTCTTTTCATTAACTAAAAAATGTACTGAAAAGTAAAAAATAAAAAATATTTTAAAGAAAGCGTGAAATTTCAATTTTAATGAAAAAGTTAATTAAAAGAATGGCGCATTTTTCATCAAAAATTGAAAAAATAAATGGTTAAAAAAAAATTTTTTAAAAAAATTCTTTTCATTAACTAAAAAATGTACTGAAAAGTAATAAAATAAATGGTTAAAAAAAAATTTTAAAAAAAAATTCTTTTCATTAACAAAAAAATGTACTGAGTTATATTTTCAATTTTTGATGAAAAATGCGCCATTCTTTTAATTAACTTTTTCATTAAAATTGAAATTTCACGCTTTCTTTAAAATATTTTTTATTTTTTACTTTTCAGTACATTTTTTAGTTAATGAAAAGAATTTTTTTTAAAAATTTTTTTTAACCATTTATTTTATTACTTTTCAGTACATTTTTTAGTTAATGAAAAGAATTTTTATTAAAAATTTTTTTTAAACCATTTATTTTTTACTTTTCAGTACATTTTTTAGTTAATGAAAAGAATTTTTTTTAAACATTTTTTTAACCATTTATTTTATATTCTACTTTTTAGTTTATTATATGTATTCCGCCATTTTATGATGGCAATTCTATTAGATTTAAATTACGTCACACAGTTTACTGTATTCATTTGATACCCATGTCGTGGGCTCGGTGGAACATAATTGCAAAAACGGCCGCCATCTCGGAACCGTCTTCTTGATTTTTTTACAAAAAGGTCACATTGCATTTAGTACTTATACATGAGGAGTTGAACTCAAGTTGAACCCAAGTCTAACTACATGTAAACGGGAGTCGAGTTGGCTTAAGGTTGACTGAACTCGACTCAGCTCTGCTACCTGGGTTTAGTTGAAATTATGCATACGGACATGAGTTCAGTATTTGAGTAGTTGAATTTATTTGACAGCAGCATCTCTGTGTTTGTTTGTGAATTTTTGTAACGTGTATGGCTTCTTTATTATCAACTCACCCTTAACTCAACTATTCATCTCATCATTTATACACATTAACCACCGAACTACGACTGTGTGCAAAATTGGAAGTTGATCGGTTATATTTTCTACTTTTTAGTCTATTATAAGCTTTCCGCAATTTAGTGTTGGCCGCCATTTTGAATTTGGAATGACGCCCCATAGCTTATTGTGTTCTACCTGTCATATCCTTTCATTTGATACCCATGTCAGAGGGCCGCGGAGCACAATTTCAACAATCAAGCGCCATTTTGGAACCGCCATCTTGATATTTTTACAAAATGGCCAGTTTGCATTGTCATCCAAACTAAACGTGTATGCAAAATTTCAGCTCTATCCGAAACCGGGAAGGAGGTCAAATTTAACTTCCAAGATTTGACGACAAACGGTGTAAGTTAAATAAATAAGCGCCATTTTTGGAACCGCCATCTTGATATTTTTACAAAATGGCGAGATTGCATTGTCATCCAAACTAAACGTGTATGCAAAATTTCAGCTCTATCCGAAACCGGGAAGTGGGTCAAATTTAACTTCCAAGATTTGACGACAAACAGTGTAAGTTAAATAAAAGAATTTAAAAAAAAAAAATTTTAAAAAAAAATCTTTTCATTAACTAAAAAATGTACTGAAAAGTAAAAAATAAAAGATTTTTTAAAGAAAGCGTGAAATTTCAATTTTAATGAAAAAGTTAATTAAAAGAATGGCGCATTTTTCATCAAAAATTGAAAATATAACTGTAAATCGCGTGAGATTTACAATAACCCTCAATTTTTTGCTTTGTTAATTTCAAATTCTAACAAAATTTTTTGATGAAAAATGCGCCATTCTTTTAATTAACTTTTTCATTAAAATTGAAATTTCACGCTTTCTTTAAAATATTTTTTATTTTTTACTTTTCAGTACATTTTTTAGTTAATGAAAAGAATTTTTTTTAAAAAATTTTTTTTAACCATTTATTTTATTACTTTTCAGTACATTTTTTAGTTAATGAAAAGATTTTTTTTTTAAATTTTTTTTAACCATTTATTTTTTCAATTTTTGATGAAAAATGCGCCATTCTTTTAATTAACTTTTTCATTAAAATTGAAATTTTACGCTTTCTTTAAAATATTTTTTATTTTTTACTTTTCAGTACATTTTTTAGTTAATGAAAAGAATTTTTTTTTAAATTTTTTTTTAACCATTTATTTTATTACTTTTCAGTACATTTTTTAGTTAATGATAAGAATTTTTTTAAAAAAATTTTTTTTAACCATTTATTTTATTTTCTACTTTTTAGTTTATTATATGTATTCCGCCATTTTATGATGGCAATTCTATTAGATTTAAAATTACGTCACACAGTTTACTGTATTCATTTGATACCCATGTCGTGGGCTCGGTGGAACATAATTGCAAAAACGGCCGCCATCTCGGAACCGTCTTCTTGATTTTTTTACAAAAAGGTCAGATTGCATTTAGTACTTATACATGATGAGTTGAACTCAAGTTGAACCCAAGTCTAACTACATGTAAACGGGAGTCGAGTTGGGTTAAGGTTGACTGAACTCGACTCAGCTCTGCTACCTGGGTTTAGTTGAAATTATGCATACGGACATGAGTTCAGTATTTGAGTAGTTGAATTTAGTTGACAGCAGCATCTCTGTGTTTGTTTGTGATTTTTTGTAAAGTGTATTGCTTCTTTATTATCAACTCACCCTTAACTCAACTATTCATCTCATCATTCATACACATTAACCACCCGAACTACGAGTGTGTGCAAAATTGGAAGTTGTTCGGTTATATTTTCTACTTTTTAGTCTATTAAAAGCTTTCCGCAAGTTAGTGTTGGCCGCCATTTTGAATTTGGAATGACGCCACATAGCTTATTGTGTTCTACCTGTCATATCCTTTCATTTGATACCCATGTCAGAGGGCCGCGGAGCACAATTTCAAAAATCGGGCGCCATTTTGGAACCGCCATCATGATATTTTTACAAAATGGCCAGATTGCATTGTCATCCAAACTAAACGTGTATGCAAAATTTCAGCTCTATCCGAAACCGGGAAGTGGGTCAAATTTAACTTCCAAGATTTGACGAAAAACAGTGTAAGTGTTGGCCGCCATTTTGAATTTGGAATGACGCCACATAGCTTATTGTGTTCTACCTGTCATATCCTTTCATTTGATACCCATGTCAGAGGGCCGCGGAGCACAGTTTCAATAATCGGGCGCCATTTTGGAACCGCCATCTTGACATTTTTACAAAATGGCCAGATTGCATTGTCATCCAAACTAAACGTGTATGCAAAATTTCAGCTCTATCCGAAACCGGGAAGTGGGTCAAATTTAACTTCCAAGATTTGACGAAAATCAGTGTAAGTGTTGGCCGCCATTTTGAATTTGGAATGACGCCACATAGCTTATTGTGTTCTACCTGTCATATCCTTTCATTTGATACCCATGTCAGAGGGCCGCGGAGCACAATTTCAAAAATCGGGCGCCATTTTGGAACCGCCATCTTGATATTTTTACAAAATGGCCAGATTGCATTGTCATCCAAACTAAACGTGTATGCAAAATTTCAGCTCTATCCGAAACCGGGAAGTGGGTCAAATTTAACTTCCAAGATTTGACGACAAACAGTGTAAGTGTTGGCCGCCATTTTGAATTTGGAATGACGCCACATAGCTTATTGTGTTCTACCTGTCATATCCTTTCATTTGATACCCATGTCAGAGGGCCGCGGAGCACAATTTCAAAAATCGGGCGCCATTTTGGAACCGCCATCTTAATATTTTTACAAAATGGCCAGATTGCATTGTCATCCAAACTAAACGTGTATGCAAAATTTCAGCTCTATCCGAAACCGGGAAGTGGGTCAAATTTAACTTCCAAGATTTGACGAAAAACAGTGTAAGTATTGGCCGCCATTTTGAATTTGGAATGACGCCACATAGCTTATTGTGTTCTACCTGTCATATCCTTTCATTTGATACCCATGTCAGAGGGCCGCGGAGCACAATTTCAATAATCGGGCGCCATTTTGGAACCGCCATCTTGACATTTTTACAAAATGGCCAGATTGCATTGTCATCCAAACTAAACGTGTATGCAAAATTTCAGCTCTATCCGAAACCGGGAAGTGGGTCAAATTTAACTTCCAAGATTTGACAACAAACAGTGTAAGTGTTGGCCGCCATTTTGAATTTGGAATGACGCCACATAGCTTATTGTGTTCTACCTGTCATATCCTTTCATTTGATACCCATGTCAGAGGGCCGCGGAGCACAATTTCAAAAATCGGGCGCCATTTTGGAACCGCCATCTTGATATTTTTACAAAATGGCCAGATTGCATTGTCATCCAAACTAAACGTGTATGCAAAATTTCAGCTCTATCCGAAACCGGGAAGTGGGTCAAATTTAACTTCCAAGATTTGACGACAAACAGTGTAAGTGTTGGCCGCCATTTTGAATTTGGAATGACGCCACATAGCTTATTGTGTTCTACCTGTCATATCCTTTCATTTGATACCCATGTCAGAGGGCCGCGGAGCACAATTTCAA
The DNA here is from genome assembly GCA_949987705.1 of Thereva unica. Taxonomy (NCBI): domain Eukaryota; kingdom Metazoa; phylum Arthropoda; class Insecta; order Diptera; family Therevidae; genus Thereva; species Thereva unica. The sequence goes on from CATLJY010000053.1 coordinate 42,055, forward strand.
AAATCGGGCGCCATTTTGGAACCGCCATCTTGATATTTTTACAAAATGGCCAGATTGCATTGTCATCCAAACTAAACGTGTATGCAAAATTTCAGCTCTATCCGAAACCGGGAAGTGGGTCAAATTTAACTTCCAAGATTTGACGACAAACAGTGTAAGTGTTGGCCGCCATTTTGAATTTGGAATGACGCCACATAGCTTATTGTGTTCTACCTGTCATATCCTTTCATTTGATACCCATGTCAGAGGGCCGCGGAGCACAATTTCAAAAATCGGGCGCCATTTTGGAACCGCCATCTTGATATTTTTACAAAATGGCCAGATTGCATTGTCATCCAAACTAAACGTGTATGCAAAATTTCAGCTCTATCCGAAACCGGGAAGTGGGTCAAATTAAACTTCCAAGATTTGACGACAAACAGTGTAAGTGTTGTCCGCCATTTTGAATTTGGAATGACGCCACATAGCTTATTGTGTTCTACCTGTCATATCCTTTCATTTGATACCCATATCAGAGGGCCGCGGAGCACAATTTCAAAAATCGGGCGCCATTTTGGAACCGCCATCTTGATATTTTTACAAAATGGCCAGATTGCATTGTCATCCAAACTAAACGTGTATGCAAAATTTCAGCTCTATCCGAAACCGGGAAGTGGGTCAAATTTAACTTCCAAGATTTGACGACAAACAGTGTAAGTGTTGTCCGCCATTTTGAATTTGGAATGACGCCACAAAGCTTATTGTGTTCTACCTGTCATATCCTTTCATTTGATACCCATGTCAGAGGGCCGCGGAGCACAATTTCAAAAATCGGGCGCCATTTTGGAACCGCCATCTTGATATTTTTACAAAATGGCCAGATTGCATTGTCACCCAAACTAAACGTGTATGCAAAATTTCAGCTCTGTCCGAAACCGGGAAGTGGGTCAAAATTAACTTCCAAGATTTGACGACAAACAGTGCAAGTGTTGGCCACCATTTTTAATTTAGAATGACGCCACACAGCTTATTGTGTTCTACCTGTCATATCCTTTCATTTGATACCCATGTCAGAGGGCCGCGGAGCACAATTTCAAAAATCGGGCGCCATTTTGGAACCGCCATCATGATAATTTTACAAAATGGCCAGATTGCATTGTCATCCAAACTAAACGTGTATGCAAAATTTCAGCTCTATCCGAAACCGGGAAGTGGGTCAAATTTAACTTCCAAGATTTGACGACAAACAGTGTAAGTGTTGTCCGCCATTTTGAATTTGGAATGACGCCACATAGCTTATTGTGTTCTACCTGTCATATCCTTTCATTTGATACCCATTTCAAAGGGCCGCGGAGCACAATTTCAAAAATCGGGCGCCATTTTGGAACCGCCATCTTGATATTTTTACAAAATGGCCAGATTGCATTGTTATCCAAACTAAACGTGTATGCAAAATTTCAGCTCTATCCAAAACCGGGAAGTGGGTCAAATTTAACTTCCAAGATTTGACGGCAAACAGTGTAAGTAAAATAAAAGCGGGCGCCATTTTGGAACCGCTATCTTGATATTTTTACAAAATGGCCAGATTGCATTGTCATCCAAACTAAACGTGTATGCAAAATTTCAGCTCTATCCGAAACCGGGAAGTGGGTCAAATTTAACTTCCAAGATTTGACGACAAACAGTGCAAGTTAAATAAAAGAATTTAATAAAATAAATGGTTAAAAAAAATTTTTAAAAAAAATTCTTTTAATTAACTATAAAATGTACTGAAAAGTAAAAAAAGAATTTAAAAAAAAAAATTTTTTAAAAAAAATTCTTTTCATTAACTAAAAAATGTACTGAAAAGTAAAAAATAAAAGATATTTTAAAGAAAGCGTGAAATTTCAATTTTAATGAAAAAGTTAATTAAAAGAATGGTGCATTTTGGTACATTTTTTAGTTAATGAAAAGAATTTTTTTTTTTTAATTTTTTTTTTAACCATTTATTTTATTACTTTTCAGTACATTTTTTAGTTAATGAAAAGAATTTTTTTTAAAAATTTTTTTTAACCATTTATTTTATTTTCTACTTTTTAGTTTATTATATGTATTCCGCCATTTTATGATGGCAATTCTATTAGATTTAAAATTACGTCACACAGTTTACTGTATTCATTTGATACCCATGTCGTGGGCTCGGTGGAACATAATTGCAAAAACGGCCGCCATCTCGGAACCGTCTTCTTGATTTTTGTACAATAAGGTCAGATTGCATTTAGTACTTATACATGATGAGTTGAACTCAAGTTGAACCCAAGTCTAACTACATGTAAACGGGAGTCGAGTTGGGTTAAGGTTGACTGAACTCGACTCAGCTCTGCTACCTGGGTTTAGTTGAAATTATGCATACGGACATGAGTTCAGTATTTGAGTAGTTGAATTTAGTTGACAGCAGCATCTCTGTGTTTGTTTGTGATTTTTTGTAAAGTGTATTGCTTCTTTATTATCAACTCACCCTTAACTCAACTATTCATCTCATCATTCATACACATTAACCACCCGAACTACGAGTGTGTGCAAAATTGGAAGTTGATCGGTTATATTTTCTACTTTTTAGTCTATTATAAGCTTTCCGCAAGTTAGTGTTGGCCGCCATTTTGAATTTGGAATGACGCCACATAGCTTATTGTGTTCTACCTGTCATATCCTTTCATTTGATACCCATGTCAGAGGGCCGCGGAGCACAATTTCAAAAATCGGGCGCCATTTTGGAACCGCCATCTTGATATTTTTACAAAATGGCCAGATTGCATTGTCATCCAAACTAAACGTGTATGCAAAATTTCAGCTCTATCCGAAACCGGGAAGTGGGTCAAATTTAACTTCCAAGATTTGACGACAAACAGTGTAAGTTAAATAAAATCGGGCGCCATTTTGGAACCGTCATCTTGATATTTTTACAAAATGGCCAGATTGCATTGTCATCCAAACTAAACGTGTATGCAAAATTTCAGCTCTATCCGAAACCGGGAAGTGGGTCAAATTTAACTTCCAAGATTTGAAGACAAACAGTGTAAGTTAAATAAAATCGGGCGCCATTTTGGAACCGTCATCTTGATATTTTTACAAAATGGCCAGATTGCATTGTCATCCAAACTAAACGTGTATGCAAAATTTCAGCTCTATCCGAAACCGGGAAGTGGGTCAAATTTAACTTCCAAGATTTGACGACAAACAGTGTGAGTTAAATAAAAGAATTTAAAAATATTTTAAAGAAAGCGTGAAATTTCAATTTTAATGAAAAAGTTAATTAAAAGAATGGCGCATTTTTCATCAAAAAATTTTGTTAGAATTTGAAATTAACAAAGCAAAAAATTGAGGGTTTTTGTAAATCTCACGCGATTTACAGTTATATTTTCAATTTTTGATGAAAAATGCGCTATTCTTTTAATTAACTTTTTCATTAAAATTGAAATTTCACGCATTTTTTAAAATATTTTTTTATTTTTTACTTTTCAGTACATTTTATAGTTAATTAAAAGAATTTTTTTTAAAAAATTTTTTTAACAATTTATTTTATTTTTTACTTTTCAGTACATTTTTTAGTCAATGAAAAGAATTTTTTTAAAAAAAATTTTTTAACCATTTATTTTATTTTATTTAACCATTGAATAATTACAAGAAAACAATGCATTTCGAATTAAATAAATACGTTGAAATGATAAATACGCTAATTTGAGCATTGTGTGGGTGGAAATAAGGGATGGAGGGGTGGATTTCACTGGGTGACGCCACTTACTTGTATTGTCACCGAAGTTATACACGCATGCCAATTTTCATTAAGATCGGTAAAGTCTAAGTATAAAAATTTTGCGTTGCAAGATTTGACGACAAACAGTGTTATATTTTCTACTTTTTAGTCTATTATAAGCTTTCCGCAATTTAGTGTTGGCCGCCATTTTGAATTTGGAATGACGCCACATAGCTTATTGTGTTCTACCTGTCATATCCTTTCATTTGATACCCATGTCAGAGGGCCGCGGAGCACAATTTCAAAAATCGGGCGCCATTTTGGAACCGCCATCTTGATATTTTTACAAAATGGCCAGATTGCATTGTCATCCAAACTAAACGTGTATGCAAAATTTCAGCTCTATCCGAAACCGGGAAGTGGGTCAAATTTAACTTCCAAGATTTGACGACAAACAGTGTAAGTTAAATAAAAGAATTTAAAAACAAAGGGTTGAGGAGGGAAAAAAATATGCAAAACAACAGTATGTAATCTTAGTAATATTATAAACGTGAATGTTTGTATGTATGTTTGTTACTCTTTCACGCAAAAACTACTGAATGGATTTTAATGAAACTTTACAATAATATAGCTCATATATCAGAATACCATATAGGCTATAATTTATAAAAAAATTCAACATGGCCGCCGAAAACTCAAAATGGCCACGCAAATTGTGTTCCGATTTCAATGAAAGTTGGTATATAGAGGTTTTTAAGGTCGCTAATAACGAATTTGTGGTCAAAACTTATAAATTCAAAATGGCCGTGCCAATATGGCCGACGAATTTGCCAATTGTGTTCCGATTCCAATGAAAATCGAAATCTGGCGGATTTTAAGGTTGCAAATAACGAATTTATGATCAAAACTTATAAATTCAAAATGGCGGACGAATTTTTCCAATTGTATTCCGATTCCAATGAAAGTGAATATCTAGGGGATTCTAAGGTTGCAAATAACGAATTTATGATCAAAACTTATAAATTCAAAATGGCCGTGCCAATATGGCCGACGAATTTTTCCAATTGTATTCCGATTGCAATGAAAATCGGTATCTGGGGGCTTTTAGGGCAAACAACGAATTTATGATCAAAGCTTATAAATTCAAAATTGCGGGTCCAATATGAGCACGAATTTTCCCAAGCCACATTCTGAAATGTAGTAAATTTCTAAAATTCCCTCTAACCAGTATAGAAACAGTAAAAACGGTAGAAAGAGTCGAAGTTTGCAAATTTGTGCGCCCCTACATTGTCATCACGAGGTTAAACGATGTCATCTATCGCTTCCAAAAAGTTCGATCGGAAAAAACGGGACCTGGAGGAAGCCGTGTTCGGGACGAAAACTGAGTAAGAAGGGAGCAGTGTAACGGCTAACCGAAAAGAGAAAGTTAAAATTCCAATTCACCGAGAAGTTACATGTTTAGATGCATCTACTTGAATACATAACGCTGTTCTAATTGAATCACCGATAAGATTGGGAAGAGGGAATTTTTTTCCAGATTTATTGTTTTTTTTCCTACCGCGTACAACGCACACATAATTTTTTTTTATTTAAAAGCCAGCTCATACTTCAGAATAATTGATGTTTTAATGTTTTTCGGCACCTCAATGAAGTCGATATAGTTTTTAGTTCGCGCGGTATAGTGCAGGTACAAAAATCACTTAAGTCATTTAAACCAAAAACCGCTGGACCGAATATTATAAAAATCTTTACAGATTATATTGTCGCTAATACGATTCGAACGGCACCTCAAGTAAGTCAATATCTTTCGTGGTTCGGGCGATATCGTGCAGGTACAAAAATCACTTACGCCGCTTAAACAAAAAAAACGGCTGGACCGAATTTTATGAAAATCTTTTCAGATCATATTTTGGTTAATACTCTTCGAACGGCACGTCAACTAAGTCGATATCATTTATAGTTTGCGCGATATCGTGCAGGTACAAAAATCACTTAAGTCATTTGAACCAAAAAACCGCTGGACCGAATATTATAAAAATCTTTTCACATTATATTGTCGCTAATACGCTTCGAACGGCACCTCAAGTAAGTCAATAACTTTCGTGGTTCGGGCGATATCATGCAGGTACAAAAATCACTTACGTCGCTTAAACAAAAAAACGGCTGGACCGAATTTCATGAAAATCTTTTCAGATCATATTTCGGTTAATACGCTTCGAACGACACCTCAACGAAGTCGATATCAGTTTAGGTTCGCGCGATATCCTGCAGGAAAAAATGACCATATCCGTACGCACATACACACACACACGCATACTTCCTCCCAATTTTTTGCTTAAAATGCTCCTGGGACCTTGAAAGATGAAAATACGTCGAAATTTTCGATTTCGATTTTCAGACCGATTACAATAACTTCCTATACTGGGAAGTTAATAATCAGATGTTCGTCGCTTTTTCTTTTTGAGCTATGGTACCTGGAAATTTGCATAGATTTCAAGGTGCTTGATTTTTCAACATGCAATAATTTCGCATGGGACATATTTTTTTCATATTTCTTACGGAAAAATTACTCTTTATAATGCCGTTCAATGTTTGAAAATTTCACCCAATGTTGCCAAACGTTGCTTATTGAACGTATTAACTGTCTCCATTCATAGTGTGAAGTGTGACATCATCGGGAATTGCATCAACGCTACTTGATGGTGGATGTTTAGTGTATTGAGCACCCAAGTTCCTATTGAATTTGAACCAGAGAGAAACACCTACATGTAACATCAGTAAAAACTCCCGTATTGCCACATCCGTGCAAAATTATTATTTTGGAGCGAATGCACCATGGCCTATAAAAAATAGGTCGAAGCGCATGACAGGGCTTTTCAAGATTTCCGAGGAAAACCTAATCCATGGTAGGCGCTCTGAAACTACTTGCTCAACTTTGCCTGGTATACTTTGATCAAAGCCTGCAAATGATCTGAACGGATGCATGCTTGAAAGCATCACATCTATGGAACAGTATTGAAAAAAACAACTTTTGGTCGTTTCAAATAGCGAAATTTCAATCGATAGCATCGATATTATTCGGAATCAAAAATACGAAAATGGCTCCTACTGTATATTAAAATTCGTATCACCTCAACTGCAAAATAAACGGAAGCTATAGCGCGTACCAAAAGAATTGGAAATATAAACACAGGCGGCGAACTGACAATTTCACACCCATTAAAATTTCGTGTATGGATAAAGTTCAAGCGGACGTGCATTGTAATTTCTTCTTCGAAATTCATTTACGGGCAAAAACACTCCCTCATAGCATCTGACCACGACAAGAGTGGCAGCGAGACCGCTGAATTGTGATTAGGGATATAAATGATTAAGGGCCGGTTTCACAGTGCAAACTTAAGTATAAAAATTAACTTAAGTTATACTTAAGTATGGATGCCTGTTTCACAGTCGCTACTTAAAATATACTTAAGTGTAACTTAAGTAGGCATTTCTCTAGACTTAAGTTTTGCTTAAATCAGAATGCATAGAAAATTCAAATGTCAGTTGATTCCAGTACATTTCAAGGAAAACGCAATTAAAAGAAAATTTTACATGTAAAGTTCGGCTATTGTAAGTTCATAATTTACAATATTGAAGTGCCGCCGTAAGAAATAAATATAATAGTAAGAAGAAGAAAAAATTGCACTGTGAAACGGAATTTGACTTAAGTTATACTTAAGTGAGACAATTTACTTAAGTTTAAGCAAAACTTAAGTTCGCACTGTGAAACCGGCCCTAAGTGATTTCGGTTTTTTAACGAACGGAGTTACACTTTTCTTTACGAATGTACTTGCATCCCGGGATTTGAGACTCTCAGTGCCCATCGATTTTGAGATTCCCAATTGTTTTGGCGCACGCCATACTATTGGCTTATTTGTGCAGCGAGGCGCACCGGGTTCCAGCTAGTTGTTGTTATAAATATGCGGTGAGTTTTTTTTCTTTATATTTATTTGTTTGGGTCTGAAAAAAATTTTTTTTTATTTATTTGTTTGGGGCTGAACATTCTCCCCCCTGTTGAACAACCTTGTTCAACCGATTTTGTAGCTTGCTGAGGCCTCGTTTGTGGTTGTGGTGGAAGACGATTCGTCCGTCAGCCTTTGAAGACTTGAAGCCTCACCTGGTACCGATTGGGTAGGCTAATAGTTTGTTCCTTTTTCCTCGTGGACCGGACTTGGTCAAACTTGATTCTGTTTCCGATGTGTTTTGGGAGGTATAGTTCTTCACCCTCCCTGGTGATAAAACGTTGGAAACAGTTTTGTTCTCGTTCCTTGAGTTCTTTCAACGTTGTAGTTGGTTTCAATAGGCGTAAATTAAATACTGGACGCTTATTGATTAGCGCTGGTTATTTAACACAAATTGGATGTGTTTCCAACGTTGTACTGGTGACACAGTTTCCTTCTCAGTGGTCGATTCAGGAAGGGCGTTTAATGGTTGCCCGATTAAGAAGTGTCCTGGGGTGAGAATCGTTGTGTCCCAGGATCATTTCGGATCCAACAAAGTGGTCGCGAATTTAAGCATGCTTTGATTTGAGTGAGTAATGTACAAACGTACACGTTGAATTTTTCACTGTCCTGTATAGATGGTACTTGATGGATTTTACGCTTGCCACCCATAATCCACCAAAATGAGGTGCTGCTGGAGGATTAAAGTTCCATGATATTCGTTTGGGAGTGAAATATCGTTCCGCATCTAGATTGGACTCCTTGATGACTTGTCGTAGGTCCTTATCCAATATTGATTTCGCTCCGACAAAATTTGAGCCACAATCTGAATAAATGTTTGTGAAAAGTCCTCGTCTAGCTATGAATCTTTTTAAGGCTGCGATGAATGCTGTTGATGATAAATCTGAAACCAGCTCGATATGCACTGGCGTGCACATGGGTATGGCAGGTATGGCAGCTGCCATACCAAACAAATCATCGGCGCCCCAAAGCCTCCAAAAAACAAGACGAACAAGAGCAAGAATATCAAGAAGAAGAACAAGAAGAGGAATTTGAAAGTTACGACTCGGACGATTAAATTTCACTACTTTTTTAACTTAAATTGCATTTTGGCGTGGAAACGTGTGCATGTTATAGGGTTTCACTGCAGACTTCCAGATTTTCCTCACACTTTGAACCTACATATCTTCTAAACGTCACTCAGGTTTCTGTACCTAAAAGATGAGCCTAATTACGTTGCTCTACTATAATCGGTCTAGAAGTTATTAAAGTTTAAGTAAATGGCAATTCGGCCATACAAGTTGCAAGTGAGGGGATATAAGTGCTTTAAATCTTTAAAACGGCGATATCTCATGAATGACAACTCGTACGGGAAAATGTATAAGATCCTTTTTGTAGGTAATCGCATAATCTACAAACTTTGTAAACACTATTTTATGACTAGTTGGGATGTGGGTTCGACCCTTTCGGTCCACACGATCAACTTCTCAGTATGATGGATGTTGAATATTATGATTGGATATTTTAATAATAAATGAACAATAGGCAATATAGAATATATGCATAATACCGAGAATTTGTCACAATTGTTTATCAATATTTTCGCTAAAATGTCAAACTAAATTTGCGCACTTACAAGATTAGGATGACGAAAATGTATATAAAATTGATGTATTAATGTTTTTCGGCACCTCAATGAAGTCGATATAGTTTTTAGTTCGCGCGGTATCGTGCAGGCACAAAAATCACTTAAGTCATTTAAACCAAAAACCCGCTGGACCGAATATTATAAAAATATTTTCAGACTATATTGTCGCTAATACGCTTCGAACGGCACCTCAATTAAGTCAATATCTTTTGTGGTTCGGGCCATATCGTGCAGGTACAAAAATCACTTACGCCGCTTAAACAAAAAAACGGCTCGACCGAATTTTATGAAAATCTTTTCAGATCATATTTTGGTTAATACTCTTCGAACGGCATGTCAACTAAGTCGATATCTTTTATAGTTCGCGCGATATCGTGCAGGTACAAAAATCACTTAAGTCATTTAAACCAAAAAACCGCTGGAACGAATATTATAAAAATCGTTTCAGATAATATAGTAGCTAATACGCTTCGAACGGCACCTCAAGTAAGTCAATATCTTTCGTGGTTCGGGCGATATCGTGCAGGTACAAAAATCACTTACGTCGCTCAAACAAAAAAACGGCTGGACCGAGGCGCACCGGGTTCCAGCTAGTTGTTGTTATAAATATGCGGTGAGTTTTTTTTCTTTATATTTATTTGTTTGGGTCTGAAAAAAATTTTTTTTTATTTATTTGTTTGGGGCTGAACATTCTCCCCCCTGTTGAACAACCTTGTTCAACCGATTTTGTAGCTTGCTGAGGCCTCGTTTGTGGTTGTGGTGGAAGACGATTCGTCCGTCAGCCTTTGAAGACTTGAAGCCTCACCTGGTACCGATTGGGTAGGCTAATAGTTTGTTCCTTTTTCCTCGTGGACCGGACTTGGTCAAACTTGATTCTGTTTCCGATGTGTTTTGGGAGGTATAGTTCTTCACCCTCCCTGGTGATAAAACGTTGGAAACAGTTTTGTTCTCGTTCCTTGAGTTCTTTCAACGTTGTAGTTGGTTTCAATAGGCGTAAATTAAATACTGGACGCTTATTGATTAGCGCTGGTTATTTAACACAAATTGGATGTGTTTCCAACGTTGTACTGGTGACACAGTTTCCTTCTCAGTGGTCGATTCAGGAAGGGCGTTTAATGGTTGCCCGATTAAGAAGTGTCCTGGGGTGAGAATCGTTGTGTCCCAGGATCATTTCGGATCCAACAAAGTGGTCGCGAATTTAAGCATGCTTTGATTTGAGTGAGTAATGTACAAACGTACACGTTGAATTTTTCACTGTCCTGTATAGATGGTACTTGATGGATTTTACGCTTGCCTCCCATAATCCACCAAAATGAGGTGCTGCTGGAGGATTAAAGTTCCATGATATTCGTTTGGGAGTGAAATATCGTTCCGCATCTAGATTGGACTCCTTGATGACTTGTCGTAGGTCCTTATCCAATATTGATTTCGCTCCGACAAAATTTGAGCCACAATCTGAATAAATGTTTGTGAAAAGTCCTCGTCTAGCTATGAATCTTTTTAAGGCTGCGATGAATGCTGTTGATGATAAATCTGAAACCAGCTCGATATGCACTGGCGTGCACATGGGTATGGCAGGTATGGCAGCTGCCATACCAAACAAATCATCGGCGCCCCAAAGCCTCCAAAAAACAAGACGAACAAGAGCAAGAATATCAAGAAGAAGAACAAGAAGAGGAATTTGAAAGTTACGACTCGGACGATTAAATTTCACTACTTTTTTTAACTTAAATTGCATTTTGGCGTGGAAACGTGTGCATGTTATAGGGTTTCACTGCAGACTTCCAGATTTTCCTCACACTTTGAACCTACATATCTTCTAAACGTCACTCAGGTTTCTGTACCTAAAAGATGAGCCTAATTACGTTGCTCTACTATAATCGGTCTAGAAGTTATTAAAGTTTAAGTAAATGGCAATTCGGCCATACAAGTTGCAAGTGAGGGGATATAAGTGCTTTAAATCTTTAAAACGGCGATATCTCATGAATGACAACTCGTACGGGAAAATGTATAAGATCCTTTTTGTAGGTAATCGCATAATCTACAAACTTTGTAAACACTATTTTATGACTAGTTGGGATGTGGGTTCGACCCTTTCGGTCCACACGATCAACTTCTCAGTATGATGGATGTTGAATATTATGATTGGATATTTTAATAATAAATGAACAATAGGCAATATAGAATATATGCATAATACCGAGAATTTGTCACAATTGTTTATCAATATTTTCGCTAAAATGTCAAACTAAATTTGCGCACTTACAAGATTAGGATGACGAAAATGTATATAAAATTGATGTATTAATGTTTTTCGGCACCTCAATGAAGTCGATATAGTTTTTAGTTCGCGCGGTATCGTGCAGGCACAAAAATCACTTAAGTCATTTAAACCAAAAACCCGCTGGACCGAATATTATAAAAATATTTTCAGACTATATTGTCGCTAATACGCTTCGAACGGCACCTCAATTAAGTCAATATCTTTTGTGGTTCGGGCCATATCGTGCAGGTACAAAAATCACTTACGCCGCTTAAACAAAAAAACGGCTCGACCGAATTTTATGAAAATCTTTTCAGATCATATTTTGGTTAATACTCTTCGAACGGCATGTCAACTAAGTCGATATCTTTTATAGTTCGCGCGATATCGTGCAGGTACAAAAATCACTTAAGTCATTTAAACCAAAAAACCGCTGGAACGAATATTATAAAAATCGTTTCAGATAATATAGTAGCTAATACGCTTCGAACGGCACCTCAAGTAAGTCAATATCTTTCGTGGTTCGGGCGATATCGTGCAGGTACAAAAATCACTTACGTCGCTCAAACAAAAAAACGGCTGGACCGAATTTCATGAAATTCTTTTCAGATCATATTTCGGTTAATACGCTTCGAACAACACCTCAACGAAGTCGATATCAGTTTTGGTTCGCGCGATATCGTGCAGGAAAAAATGACCACATCCGTACGCACATACACACACACACACATACTTCCACCCAATTTTTTGCTTAAAATGCTCCTGGGACCTTGAAAGATGAAAATACGTTGAAATTTTATATTTCGATTTTCGGACCGATTACAATAACTTCCTATACTGGGAAGTTAATAAAAATTATTAAAAAAAAATTTTTTTTTTTTAAGTTATACTTCTTTAGGCGCGTTTTGAAAAATATTATGAGAGTGAATTTTGACGAATTCGCAACGCAACGCAACTTAAGGATATGGGCGAAGGGGTAGATGGAGGGCAAGCATTTCAACTTCCATTCTTCATGCGCACTGGGAGTATCATTATAATGCACGGTATACAGCAAACGAAGGTAATGTAAAAGCGACGCCAGCTTCGAATACCGTAAAAATTGGGCACCTGGTGACGTCAGCCGTAATGCTGAAACAACAACAACAGCTTCGATTTTATATGGGAAGTGTCCCCCACGTGACATCAGCACTAAAATACCGTATACGGTATACAGTGTTTCTGAATACCGTGATTACTATGGGCATGTGAAAACTCGCAGCCGATGCCGGTTCACGATGTCGATGGGTGAGGGGGTTTTTATCCTGAGGGTATGGAGGGAAATAAATTTCGTGTTCGAGCCATCAGCTAAGAGTATGTTTGTTTTTTCGTGGGCATAGGAAAGGAAGATTCGTAGTGTTTATTGTGTGCTGTTTGTGGGTGAGGGGTTTTACTGAATGGAAGGCAATTTCTCTAACTCGTAGTGTAATATCATAGACTCGCCAAGTTTTTAACTCGTAAAAAGTGGCAAAATATATTGTATTTTTTAACATTTTTTACTGTACGTGTATTACCTGTGATAAGTTGGTTAGTGATCCGAGTGAATAAATTGAATGAAATTGATAAGGTGACCAGTTTTGTTTACATTCATGGTGGTTTTTTCGGGTTAATTTAGGGAAAAAATGTTGGATTTATGTGGTAATGAAATTAAAAGTGAATTTAAAATGGTTAAAAATTATTACGGAATAGTTATTAAAACATAAGTGCAAGTACCACCACACAACATGAATAACAAAAATTTTGAACTTTTTCCTACACATTTTTCTGCTTTAATATTTTTAAAAAAAATTTTTCAACAAGCTTTAATCACTTTTAACTCAATAACCACACAAATTCAACATTTTTGCCCTAAAATAACTCGACAAAACCACAGCGAATGTAAACAAAATTACCATTAAAACATATTGGTTCACTAAATTTTTTGATATTGTTTTAATTCAATCACTGAAACACTAATCACTGGTAATCCAGGTGCAGAAAAAAGTGATAAAATACAATATATTTTACAACTTTTTATTGAAAAAATGAACTAAAAAACTTGGCTCCACTATATTATTACACGAGAAATGTCCTCCATTCAAGTAAATGTAGGATCGGCACCGGCTGCTTCCAGGCCTGTAGCTACGATGGGTTTGCTGGAGGCCCTATCAGAACCTCAAATATGCAGCGTACTGCAAATTTAAGACAGGATATGAACATGCAGCACGCTGCTTTGCTTGCCATTTTACCAGCCTGAGACAATTGAAGTACTTTTGATTGCAGCGTGCTGCATTTTTATCTCATGCCCTAATTTACTGCACGCTGCCAATTTTGATGTTCTGATACGGCCTGCGAACGATATAGGCGAAGGGGTAGAGGAGGGAAGCATTGCAACTCCAATCCTTTAGCTAAGTTTATAATCAGTGTTGGGCATTAATCAATTAAATTTTCAATCAATTAATTAATTGATTAAAAAATTAATTGCGATTAATTTAATTGCAATTAAAATTAATTGCGATTGAACTATTAATTGCACCCCACAATTAATTTATTTGGATTAATCTGTATTAATTGTATATTAGAACTAAATCAATTGCAATTAATTTATCAATTGCAATTAATTTTGTCAATTGTTCTAAAAAACAATTAAAACTAACAATTATTCCGCTTCAATATAGATATAGACACTCCAATTTTATATGATCCTGCCATTTTTTTGGAGAATCATTCATATAAAGAGCATAATATGGGAAAAAAAATATGGGGAGTATGACGGCCAAAATGGCAGAAAGAAGAAAAATTCAAAATGGGGGACTAGTTTTGGCAATTGTGTTCCGATTGTGCTGAAAATTAGTGTCGGGGGGGTTTTGAGGGATCCAAATGACTTTGTGGTTAAAATTTTAAAATTCAAAATGGCGGACTAATTTTGGAAATTGTGCTCCGATTGTGCTGAAAATTAGTGTCGGGGGGTTTTGAGGGATCCAAATGACAAATTTGTGGGTAAAATTTTAAAATTCTAAATGGCGGACTAGTTTTGGCAATTTGTTCCGATTGTACTGACAATTAGTGTCGGGGGGTTTTGAGGGATCCAAATGACAAATTTGTGGTTAAAATTTTAAAATTCGAAATGGCGGACTAGTTTTGGCAATTGTGCACCGATTGTGCTGAAAATTAGTGTCCGTGGGTTTTGAGGGATCCAAATGACAAATTTGTGGTTAAAATTTTAAAATTCAAAATGGCGGACTAATTTTGGAAATTGTGCTCCGATTGTGCTGAAAATTAGTGTCGGGGGGTTTTGAGGGATCCAAATGACAAATTTGTGGGTAAAATTTTAAAATTCTAAATGGCGGACTAGTTTTGGCAATTGTGCACCGATTGTGCTGTAAATTAGTGTCGGGGGGTTTTGAGGGATCCAAATGACAAATTTGTGGTTAGGTTAGGTTAGGTTAGATATGGCTGAGCTTTGGTTCAAGCCCACACACTTAGGCCAGAAGGAATAGGCCCATTGTGATACCATAGTGATCCCACTTTAAACTTGATGTTAAAATGTCGTTTCTTCGTTAAACCATCTCGAGGAAGTAATGAATCTTCTAAGTTGCGGGATCCCAAACTTCGAGATTTCCGCAAGGCTGCTTAGAAAGGGTTTACCAAATGTGGTTAGCCTTATCCTGCTTAGGGCCGGGCAGTGACATAGGAGGTGTAGTACACTTTCCGCCTCGTCAATGTTCTTACAGCTTCTGCAGTAGTCGTGGGTCTCAAGACCTAAACGGGTCGCATGCGTCGCAAGGTGCATTCATGGTGGTTTTTTCGGGTTAATTTAGGGAAAAAATGTTGGATTTATGTGGTAATGAAATTAAAAGTGAATTTAAAATGGTTAAAAATTATTACGGAATAGTTATTAAAACATAAGTGCAAGTACCACCACACAACATGAATAACAAAAATTTTGAACTTTTTCCTACACATTTTTCTGCTTTAATATTTTAAAAAAAATTTTTCAACAAGCTTTAATCACTTTTAACTCAATAACCACACAAATTCAACATTTTTGCCCTAAAATAACTCGACAAAACCACAGCGAATGTAAACAAAATTACCATTAAAACATATTGGTTCACTAAATTTTTTGATATTGTTTTAATTCAATCACTGAAACACTAATCACTGGTAATCCAGGTGCAGAAAAAAGTGATAAAATACAATATATTTTACAACTTTTTATTGAAAAAATGAACTAAAAAACTTGGCTCCACTATATTATTACACGAGAAATGTCCTCCATTCAAGTAAATGTAGGATCGGCACCGGCTGCTTCCAGGCCTGTAGCTACGATGGGTTTGCTGGAGGCCCTATCAGAACCTCAAATATGCAGCGTACTGCAAATTTAAGACAGGATATGAACATGCAGCACGCTGCTTTGCTTGCCATTTTACCAGCCTGAGACAATTGAAGTACTTTTGATTGCAGCGTGCTGCATTTTTATCTCATGCCCTAATTTACTGCACGCTGCCAATTTTGATGTTCTGATACGGCCTGCGAACGATATAGGCGAAGGGGTAGAGGAGGGAAGCATTGCAACTCCAATCCTTTAGCTAAGTTTATAATCAGTGTTGGGCATTAATCAATTAAATTTTCAATCAATTAATTAATTGATTAAAAAATTAATTGCGATTAATTTAATTGCAATTAAAATTAATTGCGATTGAACTATTAATTGCACCCCACAATTAATTTATTTGGATTAATCTGTATTAATTGTATATTAGAACTAAATCAATTGCAATTAATTTATCAATTGCAATTAATTTTGTCAATTGTTCTAAAAAACAATTAAAACTAACAATTATTCCGCTTCAATATAGATATAGACACTCCAATTTTATATGATCCTGCCATTTTTTTGGAGAATCATTCATATAAAGAGCATAATATGGGAAAAAAAATATGGGGAGTATGACGGCCAAAATGGCAGAAAGAAGAAAAATTCAAAATGGGGGACTAGTTTTGGCAATTGTGTTCCGATTGTGCTGAAAATTAGTGTCGGGGGGGTTTTGAGGGATCCAAATGACTTTGTGGTTAAAATTTTAAAATTCAAAATGGCGGACTAATTTTGGAAATTGTGCTCCGATTGTGCTGAAAATTAGTGTCGGGGGGTTTTGAGGGATCCAAATGACAAATTTGTGGGTAAAATTTTAAAATTCTAAATGGCGGACTAGTTTTGGCAATTTGTTCCGATTGTACTGACAATTAGTGTCGGGGGGTTTTGAGGGATCCAAATGACAAATTTGTGGTTAAAATTTTAAAATTCGAAATGGCGGACTAGTTTTGGCAATTGTGCACCGATTGTGCTGAAAATTAGTGTCCGTGGGTTTTGAGGGATCCAAATGACAAATTTGTGGTTAAAATTTTAAAATTCAAAATGGCGGACTAATTTTGGAAATTGTGCTCCGATTGTGCTGAAAATTAGTGTCGGGGGGTTTTGAGGGATCCAAATGACAAATTTGTGGGTAAAATTTTAAAATTCTAAATGGCGGACTAGTTTTGGCAATTGTGCACCGATTGTGCTGTAAATTAGTGTCGGGGGGTTTTGAGGGATCCAAATGACAAATTTGTGGTTAGGTTAGGTTAGGTTAGATATGGCTGAGCTTTGGTTCAAGCCCACACACTTAGGCCAGAAGGAATAGGCCCATTGTGATACCATAGTGATCCCACTTTAAACTTGATGTTAAAATGTCGTTTCTTCGTTAAACCATCTCGAGGAAGTAATGAATCTTCTAAGTTGCGGGATCCCAAACTTCGAGATTTCCGCAAGGCTGCTTAGAAAGGGTTTACCAAATGTGGTTAGCCTTATCCTGCTTAGGGCCGGGCAGTGACATAGGAGGTGTAGTACACTTTCCGCCTCGTCAATGTTCTTACAGCTTCTGCAGTAGTCGTGGGTCTCAAGACCTAAACGGGTCGCATGCGTCCCTATCAGACAGTGTCCGGTTAAGACTCCCACTATAACTGAGAGTTCTTGTCTCCCAAGGCTCAGTAATAAGGTAGTTCGCCTGAGATCATAGGAGGGCCAGGTTAATTTGGCCAAAGTGCATTTATTAAGATCCCTCCAATGCTTTTTCGCTTGTGTGATTGTGTGTTGCTTGCATCGGAGTTTAAAGGAGGCCCAAGGCATACCAACTCTTTCCTTTTCTGGAAGGAGAGTAGCGGTCGTGCCTCTCCTAGCCAGTTCGTCAGCTTTACAATTTCCCTCTATATTTCGGTGACCGGGCACCCAAACGAGGAGGGTCCTGAACTGCTGAGCCATCTCGTTAAGAGATCTGCGACATTCAGAGGTAGTTCTAGAGCTGTTTGTGCAGGAGCGCAGGGCTTTCAGCGCTGCCTGACTATCTGAGAAGATGTAGACAGTCCGGTTTCCATCGCCTTGCTGGTTAATTTGCAGAACAGCTTCTTGTATGGCTAGAATCTCCGCTTGATATACACTGCAGTGATCGGGAAGTCGGAAGGAGATTTCAATCCTAAGTTCTGGGGAAAATACTCCTCCTCCCACTCGACTCTCGAGCTTAGAGCCATCAGTAAAAACGTTTATGGCATCCTGAAACCTATGTGGTCTATTTATCCATTCACGACGTGAAGGGATGTGGACTCCGTAGTTCCTCGTGACGGTAATTTCGGGAATGCAGAAGTCGGTTTTTGTGGGGATAGTAACTGAGTTCAGTACCTTCGTGTGCTCTCCCCTGATTCCAGTCCAGAAACCGGATTCTTTTATTCTAAGGGCTGCGATGGTTGCGCTTTCCCTTGCCACGAGATTTAAAGGAGGGAGGTATAACATAACATTTAAGGCCTCTGTAGGCGTGGAGCGAAGTGCTCCTGTTATGCATAACTCCGCACATCTTTGTACTCTCTGTAATTTGTTTAACACGGTGGATTTACTCATAGTTGGCCACCACACTAAAGCCCCGTAAAGGAGAATTGGGCGGACGATCGCTGTGTAGATCCATCGCACAATGTAAGGGGAGAAGCCCCATTTCTTACCAATGGATTTTTTGCAGGCGAAAAGCGCGATGTTTGCTTTCTTAATGCGCTCTTCTGTGTTTTCATGCCAGAGGAGTTTCTTGTCCAGGATTACTCCCAGATATTTGGCACTGTTGTTAATTTTGAGCCTAACTTTGTTAAGCCGGGGGGTGTTAACGGAGAGGTCTTGTACCTCCTTGTGAAGAGGACCAGCTCCGTTCTTACTGGGTTAACGCTGAGTCCGCGGGTAGCAGTCCAGCTTGAGAGGGTTTGTAGCGCTGCCTCCATGAGATCACAGAGGACTTGAGGAAATTTTCCTTTTTTGATGATAACAACATCATCTGCGTACGCCAGGACGTCATGTCCCTCTGCCTGCATGCGTCGCAACAGCTGGTTCATAGTTACGACCCATAGCAGCGGGGAGAGTACTCCTCCTTGCGGAGTGCCTCTATTTACGGCCTTTCGGACCGAGCTATCGCCCAAGATCGAGCTCACCATCCTGCCAGTAAGCATTTGGTGGATAAGAGACACCAACGATGTCTCGATCCCATGTTCTGTCAAGGCCAGGGTAATGGCATTCGGCAAAACATTGTTAAATGCTCCTTCAATGTCAAGAAATGCTACTAATGTATATTCCTTAACCTCGAGGGATTTTTCAATGGTTGAGACCAGTGAGTGAAGAGCAGTATCAGTAGATTTGCCCTTTGTATAGGCGTGTTGTGCGCTAGAGAGTTCCGAGGTCAATATGGTCTGCCTCAGATATATTTCGATTAGCCTCTCCAGAGTCTTTAATAGAAAAGATGATAGGCTGATTGGCCTGAAGTCTTTGGGTGTTACGTGGGAGGCTTTTCCTGCCTTGGGTATAAAAACTACTTTAACCTATTTCAAACTAGAGGGAATGCAGTTATTTTGGAGGCACCCGGTAAACATGGTTTGTAACCAGGGCATAATATAACTAAGAGTGTGCTGCAGTTGTGCCGGCACTATGTCGTCAGGGCCTGGTGATTTGTAGGGCTGGAAGGTGTTTACAGCCCATTTTATTTTTGCTCTACTTATGATAGATCTCATCAGCTGTTGTGAGGCTGAAGAGTTGATCGTGATAGTTGTATCAACTGTAGTACTACTCGGGAAGTGGGTGTCCATAAGTAGTTTCAGGGATTCCCTGCTTGAGTCGGTCCAATCGCCGTCTTCCTTGCGTAAATAACTAAGCATTGTTGGCGATTTAGTTAATAATTTACGCAGTCTTGAGGTCTCCGATGTGGACTCTATATTACTGCAAAAGGTAGCCCAGGAGGTACGTTTGGCCTTCCTTATTGCCGTTTTGTATCTATTCAGCTTTGACTTATAGCAGCCCCAGGCGGTTTCGCTGTTGCTGCGTCTCGCTGAATTAAATTCCTTTCTGCACTCTTTTCGAAGTGTCTCAAGTTCGCGAGACCACCATGGGGGTTTGGAAGCCTCTTTATGTGGCCTGTTCGGACAAGCTTTATTAATGGCGTAAGTGCATTGTTTCGTGAAAATGTCCACAATGCTGTCGAGTTGTTCTCGGTTTTTGGGAATAAAGGGAGGCTTGGGAGCAAGGTTTTTTGCGATAAGCCTAGTATAGTAGCCCCAATTTGTCCTTTGGAGGTTTTTTATTTTGGAAGGGGTGGCTGCGCGCGAGTCCTGCAGTTGGAACTCTATAAATCTATGATCTGAAAAGGAGTGTTCCTTCAAAACCTTCCAGACCACTATTCGGTCGGAGTGGCAGTCCGAGACAAGGGTGATGTCCAGAAATTCCTCTCTGTTCTTGGTAATAAAGGTGGGGTCATTACCTTTGTTACAAATAGCAGTAGGTAGTTAAAAATAACTTCCCCTCTATCATTGGTGTCCGTGCTGCCCCATTGTGTATGGTGCGCATTTGCATCTCCCCCCATAACCAGAACCGTGGTAGGATGGGTGAATTTTACCAGGTCTTGAAAGGCCATAGGGGGTAGAGGGCCCTCATCATTGTGGGCTAGGTAGAAAGAGGCCATTCTGATTTTCTTCTGTTTCAACTCTAGGTCGACCACAGTAAGGTCCCCGTTGCTGAATTGAGGGAGAAGAAAGGTGCTTATGTTATTTTTGATCAGAATACAAGTTCTGGGTTTTCCCTTACCTTTGGTATAAAAGAGATTAAATTTAGGTGTCCTTAAGCCACAGATCCTGTCACCAGAGATCCATGGCTCTTGGACTAGAGCAACATCGACTTCGCCTGATGCCAGGTGAAGCAGAAGCGAAGCGGATGCTGCTTTACAATGGTGCAGGTTTATCTGTATCACCTGCACCATTTTCAGGGTGTTTTGTTTCGACGACAGTCACATCCGCTTCATCGTCGCTGGAATTGTCTTCGTCGAAGTCTGAACTAAGGAGTTGTCGCTCCGTGAAGAGGTTACCGACGGCTCTGCCCAGCTCGGAATCTGTCGATGCATCGCCATCGCTCTGAGCTGCGCCTTCGCCATCGATTTCCACGTTTTCTGGTTCTTCGTCAGTGGTCTTGGTGCAGGCCGCTTGGTTAACTACGGCTTCTGTGTCGGTTTTGTAGACCTTGAGTGCGATCTGTTGGAAGCCGTAGTTCACGGCGTAGTTTTCTTTTGCCAGCTGGTTCAGGCATTTTTCATTTAGGAGCAGAATTACATGCACGGCTCTGTTAGTCTGCTCCGTTTTGATAACTTTCCAGTTATCGGTGTAGATGTGAGGGTTGAAGGCCTTCAGCATAACGATGATTTCCTCAGGCTCCGATGGAGCCACTGGAAACCATGCTCTGGCTCTCGGACGAGATGGTATGTCCGCGGCATTGACTGCCTTGAGTCGGGCGCCTGGGTAAACTTCCCCAACTCTAGCTACCGCAGCTTTATAAGGCTCTGCAGATCTGGTATTATCGCAGGCCGTAAGTTTTATATTGCCTTGATACCAACCGGCATCAAAGCATAAGGGGGGAGGTCCAGGGTTGTCTTTCAGGACCTCCATAGCCACCTTGGCGAGGGCAACTTGAACCCACCGCCATTGGTGTTTGGGGATCTTGCCATTCTCGTTACTTTCGTCCAGGACGCCGATTATTTTGCGATCCTTCGCTATTTCTGCGAAGGATATCGCTTTGGTGCCATGCGTCTTGGACCTTTTCGGAATTGGACTGTGGGTACTTGGTTCCTCCACAGATCGTTGGCGTTTAGAGGCTGGTGCACCTCTAGACTCCAATGTAAAGTCTGGTATGACTTGTTTAGCCCAAGCAATGTGTAATTTGTGGTTAAAATTTTAAAATTCAAAATGGCGGACTAGTTTTGGCAATAGTGTTCCGATTGTACTGAAAATTAGTGTCGGGGGGTTTTGAGGGATCCAAATGACAAATTTGTGGTTAAAATTTTAAAATTCTAAATGGCGGACTAGTTTTTGCAATTGTGCACCGATTGTGCTGAAAATTAGTGTCCGTGGGTTTTGAGGGATCCAAATGACAAATTTGTGGTTAAAATTTTAAAATTCAAAATGGCGGACTAATTTTGGAAATTGTGCTTCGATTGTGCTGAAAATTAGTGTCGGGGGGTTTTGAGGGATCCAAATGACAAATTTGTGGGTAAAATTTTAAAATTCTAAATGGCGGACTAGTTTTGGCAATTGTGCACCGATTGTGCTGTAAATTAGTGTCGGGGGGTTTTGAGGGATCCAAATGACAAATTTGTGGTTAAAATTTTAAAATTCAAAATGGCGGACTAGTTTTGGCAATTGTGTTCCGATTGTACTGAAAATTAGTGTCGGGGGGTTTTGAGGGATCCAAATGACAAATGTGTGGTTAAAATTTTAAAATTCTAAATGGCGGACTAGTTTTGGCAATTGTGCACCGATTGTGCTGAAAATTAGTGTCGGGGGGTTTTGAGGGATCCAAATGACAAATTTGTGGTTAAAATTTTAAAATTCAAAATGGCGGAATACTTTCGGAAGTTATGTTCTGATTGTATTGAAAATCAGAATCGGGGGTTTTAAGGGTTCCAAATAACGGGTTTGTGGTCAAAATTTGCCAATTCAAAATGGTGGACTACTTTTGGCAATGGTATTCCAATTGCAATGAAAATCGGTGTGGGGGTTTTTAAAGACACAAAGGATGAATTTTTAGTAAAAATTTATGAATTCCAAATCCACTGCTGATCCGGTCAAAAAATTCGATTTGGGTCCCATTCAATTCAACATTATAGTGAAACACGTGCCGAGTATGAATAGTATGGGAGGATTTGTTACAAAATATAGTTTAGTTTAATTTAAAAAATAGAGATAGAGATAGTTGAAGTTGAAATTTTAGTGGAAAAAAATACATACTCTGGAAGATGCTGAGGTGGAGAGCTTTGACTTATGTAGTTTTAGATGGGTGGGAGTATCATTGCTACCATATTCATTAAAATAGGTCCTAGGGTTTCTTAAATTCAGGGTGATACGTAAACCTGCACCAAAACAAAATCGCACTAGCGGCTAAACCATTACGACTCCAACCACCCCCTTTCCCTCCCATACTATCCAAAATCTAACCAAAGTCAGCCGCTTTGAAAAATCAACGGATACTGTATATCAAAAACGAAACCGTAATGTTTTTTTTTGCGTTGTAGTGGTGTATTTTATGTTATGTGGTAAAGCGAATTACCGTAAAAATTGGCATGAATATAATACGCGTTAATACTGATCATGGGCGCAATAACAGTACTTGTTCCTTATAACCCTAATAAAATGTACTATCAATAACCTATCTCAAAAAACCTAAACAAAAATATATATCATAAAAAAATGTATGTGTGTCTGGGCACATTTTGGAAATTAAGACCTCAATGGTCATTCTATATGTCCAAATCAATCTTAGTACTAGAGAAGGATAAAGGTCAATAAATTTTGTATATACAATAATACATCTTACTAATATTATAAACGTGAATGTTTGTATGTATGTTTGTTACTCTTTCACGCAAAAACTACTGAATGGATTTTAATGAAACTTTACAATAATATAGCTCATATATCAGAATAACATATAGGCTATAATTTATAAAAAAAATTCAACATGGCCGCCGAAAACTCAAAATGGCCACGCAAATTGTGTTCCGATTTCAATGAAAGTTGGTATATAGAGGTTTTTAAGGTCGCTAATAACGAATTTGTGATCAAAACTTATAAATTCAAAATGGCCGTGCCAATATGGCCGACGAATTTGCCAATTGTGTTCCGATTCCAATGAAAATCGAAATCTGGCGGATTTTAAGGTTGCAAATAACGAATTTATGATCAAAACTTATAAATTCAAAATGACGACGAATTTTTCCAATTGTATTCCGATTGCAATGAAAATCGGTATCTGGGGGCTTTTAGGGCAAACAACGAATTTATGATCAAAGCTTATAAATTCAAAATTGCGGGTCCAATATGACGCACGAATTTTCCCAAGCCACATTCTGAAATGTAGTAAATTTCTAAAATTCCCTCTAACCAGTATAGAAACAGTAAAAACGGTAGAAAGAGTCGAAGTTTGCAAATTTGTGCGCCCCTACATTGTCATCACGAGGTTAAACGATGTCATCTATCGCTTCCAAAAAGTTCGATCGGAAAAAACGGGACCTGGAGGAAGCTGTGTTCGGGACGAATACTGAGTAAGAAGGGAGCAGTGTAACGGCTAACCGAAAAGAGAAAGTTAAAATTCCAATTCACCAAGAAGTTACATGTTTAGATGCATCTACTTGAATACATAACGCTGTTCTAATTGAATCACCGATAAGATTGGGAAGAGGGAATTTTTTTCCAAATTTATTGTTTTTTTTTCCTACCGCGTACAACGCACACATAATTTTTTTTTATTTGAAAGCCTTGCAACGCACACAGGTTTTTTGCTATAGGCTATCTTACTAATATTATAAACGCGAATGTTTGTATGGATGTTTGTTACTCTTTCACGCAAAAACTACTGAATAGATTTTAATGAAACTTTGCAATAATATAGCTCATACTTCAGAATAACATATAGGCTATCTCGAAACCTTCGGGTAGCTGTAGTGTACTGATATAGAAAAATCCGAAACTTTTGTATGGGAGGTACTCTTCAAATTTCTGCTAAAGAAGTCAGATCCATTTTGTTTTGGTTTTTTTCCGAAAAAATTACGATTTCCAAAGTTTCAGATCGATCGGAGTTTATTTACGGATAGTTGCCGTACAATTTTGTTGAAAAAATCAGATTTATCGCGAAGGGCGCGGTTCTCTGAACTTGGATTGAAGTAACTTCGGCTGCATGTGCCTGATTTTAGCAATGTATGGCTTAAATGAAAGGTCTCGAAACCAAAAAGACGACAAATTCAATAATCAGATGTTCGTCGCTTTTTCTTTTTGAGCTATGGTACCTGGAAGTTTGCATAGATTTCAAGGTGCTTGATTTTTCAACATACAATAATTTTGCATGGGACATATTTTTTTTTCATATTTCTTACGGAAAAATTACTCTTTATCTCATGCCGTTAAATGTTTGAAAAGTTCGCCCAATGTTGCCAAACGTTGCTTATTGAACGTATTAACTGTCTCCATTCATAGTGTGAAGTGTGACATCATCGGGAATTGCATCAACGCTACTTGATGGTGGATGTTTAGTGTATTGAGCACCCAAGTTCCTATTGAATTTGAACCAGAGAGAAACACCTACATGTAACATCAGCAAAAACTCCCGTATTGCCACATCCGTGCAAAATTATTATTTTGGAGCGAATGCATCATGGCCTATAAAAAATAGGTCGAAGCGCATGACAGGGCTTTTCAAGATTTCCGAGGAAAACCTAATCCATGGTAGGCGCTCTGACACTACTTGCTCAACTTTGCCTGGTATACTTCGATCAAAGCCTGCAAATGAGCTGAACGGATGCATGCTTGAAAGCATCACATCTATGGAACAGTATTGAAAAAACCAACTTTTGGTCGTTTCAAATAGCGAAATTTCAATCGATATCATCGATATTATTCGGAATCAAAAATACGAAAATGGCTCCTACTGTATATTAAAATTCTTATCACCTCAACTGCAAAATAAACGGAAGCTATAGCGCGTACCAAAAGAATTGGAAATATAAACACAGGCGGCGAACTGACAATTTCACACCCATTAAAATTTCGTGTAGAACCACCAACACTGGATGAGGTACGGGAAGCTGTGAAAAGGCATAAAAGCAGCAAATCCCCAGGCATCGATGGAATCGCAGCTGAGCTACTAAAGGAAGGAGGGCCGCAACTCTTAAGGAACTTACACGAACTCATATGTAACGTCTGGGAGGAAGAAGTTATACCAGATGACTGGAAGAAAGCGATTATATGTCCGATCTACAAGAAAGGAGATAAATTAACCTGTAAAAACTACAGAGGCATCTCACTCCTTAGCACCAGCTACAAAACCTTCACAATCCTTGTGAAACAAAAACTAGAACCTATAGCGGAAGGCCTTATAGGAGAATATCAAGCTGGTTTTAGGACAAACAGGTCAACATCGGACCAACTGCTGACCTTAAAACAAATTCTGGAGAAAACCTGGGAAAGGAATATAGATATATACCAGATATTTGTCGACTTTCCACAGGCATATGACTCGATAAACAGAGAGAGGCTGTACAGGATCCTATTGGAATTAGGAGTCCCCTCCAAGCTGGTACGACTGATAAAATGCGCAACGAATAGCTCCTTGGTGAAAGTAAGGATTCAAAATGCAATAACAGAAGAGTTCGAAGTGCGACAAGGTCTTAGACAAGGAGATGGACTAGCCCCCATGCTTTTCAACCTGGCCCTAGAATGGGTGATAAGAAAAACATCAGTACGGAGAAATGCGTCCATAGCAACGCAGTCTGTACAATTACTTGGATATGCGGATGACGTGAACATCGTGGGAAGGTCCTTCTTGGCAGCAAAAGAAGTCTATGTCGAATTAAAAGAGGCGGCCAAGGACATAGGGCTGAACATCAATGAAGAAAAAACGAAGGTGATGCAACAATCCAGAGCTGGAAGATTTAGAATGGGAAGAAATATAACTATCGACGAACATAATCTAGAAGTAGTCGATAAAACAGTCTACCTTGGGTCTACAATTACAAAAAGAAACGATGAAAAGGAAGAAGTAACTAGACGAATACTACTGGCTAATAGAGCTTTTTATGGCCAAAAACGAATATTGCACTCAAGATTTGTGCACAGAAAAACGAAACTCTCACTCTACAAAACAGTAATACGACCAGTACTGTGCTATGGCAGCGAGACTTGGACTATGACCCAGGAGATAGAGGAACAAGTCAACAGGTTTGAGAGGAAGGTGCTCAGATGCACAATAGGCCCAACGAGAGAGGATGGGATATGGCGAAGGAGATACAACAACGAGTTGTATGAAATTTTTGACGACCCAGAACTCTCAACGTTTATAAAAATCAACAGACTAAGACTAGCCGGCCACGTAATCAGGATGAATGATAACCGTATCCCAAAACGGCTTATGGTGGCCGAAATTCCAGGAAACAGACCAGTAGGTAGACCCAGGAGAAGATGGATGGACTCTGTGACGGCGGACGCAGAGACAATGCTGAACATTCGGAACTGGAGAACTGCTGCAAGGAACCGTCAGACTTGGAGAAATGCCCTAGAGGAGGCCAAGGCTCGATTTGGGCTGTAGCGCCATTGGATGGATGGAAAATTTCGTGTATGGATAAAGTTCAAGCGGACGTGCATTGTAATTTCTTCTTCGAAATTCATTTACGGGCAAAAACACTCCCTCATAGCATCTGACCACGACAAGAGTGGCAGTGAGACCGCTGAATTGTGATTAGGGATATAAATGAGCAAGTGATTTGGGTTTTTAAACGAACGGAGTTACACTTTTCTTTACGAATGTACTTGCATCCCGGGATTTGAGACTCTCAGTGCCCATCGATTTTGAGATTCCCAATTGTTTTGGCGCACGCTATACTATTGGCTTATTTGTGCAGCGAGGCGCACCGGGTTCCAGCTAGTAATACATAATACGTAATCCGTAATATATAATACATATGTAAATAATACATAGAACATAATTCATAGTACATATTACACAATATAGTTGTTGGATACTTAATTCCTGTAGGGGGTGTTGGGCTTCTCAAAAAGGGCTTCAGCTTCTTCAATACATTAATTCCTGTAGGGGTGTGTTGGGCTTCTCAAAAAGGGTTCAGCTTCTTCAGTACACTAATCAGCACTATTTATTCTCAATTAAACTTTAACTATTTATTCACTGATACAATATACAAATTCAAAGAAGAAAAAAACCAAATAGAAAAATTTTACTTAAAACTTAAATCAAATTCACTGTCGCTAGAGAATGTGATGCGGCGTTTTGCGGAGCCAAAATTGCACTGTTGTGTTGCTGCTGATCTCTGAATTGGAATCGCCGGTGGCAGCATGGGATTATCCATAAGCGTCCCAAAGCTGTTTTCTGCTGCTTGTAGAATTGAGGCTGCGAAGCTGGATCGGAGGAAAACAGCCGCCTATGGCCATGCAACTGCAATCCTTTGGCGCTATTATTTCCATTGTTGCTGTTGTTTAATCCCATATCGCTAACGGGCTTGTAAAATTGCATGCCGCCGCTGCCGAGACACAGACGAGTCTCAGATATATGAATACGGCTCTAACATCCTCCGCCGCCTTGATATACTACTGAGTATATCAATTATTATGCTGGTATCGTCTTCAAAGGCAGTTGTGGTTTTCTTCAGGTAACAATATGACGCGTACGCGAGTGGAGCTGAGACGCGAATAACGAACGAATCATTCGAACGAACGAATCGACACAAAGGGTTAGAGTTCAAATTTTAGTTCAATTTAATTTCACTATTGGGGTTTATAATATAAGTCTAATTCAAATACACTTTCATTTATCAATATTATTATTCTTATTATTATCATTATTATAGGTTTTGTTATGGTTATTATTGTCCGAAATAGGTAGTAAGGCAAGCTTAGTTACAGGCCTTTTTAATGTTCCTGATTTTGTTTTAACTGCCACCACCCTAACTAGCCCATCATGTCCCGGGAATAACTCAGTAACTCGACCAAGTAACCACTGTGTTGGCGGAAGCCTGTCATCCTTGATTAAAACGATATTACCAATCCTAAGGTTTTCTTGTTGCTGTGTCCACTTGGGTCGCTCTTGGAGTCTTGAAATATATTCTTGGGACCATTTTTTCCACATCTGATGGACTAGACGTTGTAAGTATTGCCAGCGAGTTAACAAGTGTGTTTTGACATCCAGAAGATTTGGCTCCGGTGGAGCGAGGAGAGAGTCACCAATTAGGAAGTGTCCAGGCGTCAAAACGGAGAGGTCAGTGGGGTCATCGGACATTGGACACAAAGGCCTCGAGTTCAGGCATGCCTCAATTTGTGCTAATACTGTGAAGAGTTCTTCAGACGTTAAGGAACCTTCACCTGTGCAACGCTTCAAGTGGTGTTTTAAGGATTTGACGCCAGCTTCCCACAAACCACCGAAATGTGGAGACGCCGGTGGGATAAAATGCCATCTGGTTCCTTGTGTTGCCACGAATGTGGCTGCTTCCTTTTGAGCACTTTCAAATGCTTGTTGGAGTTCGTCCCGCAACACTCTCTTGGCACCAACGAAGTTCGTTCCGCAATCCGAGTACATATCGGAGCATAATCCTCGTCTGGCTGAAAATCGCTTGAAAGCGGCTAGAAAAGCTGCCGTCGTTTGGTCACTAACTGGTTCCAGGTGAATCGCTTTGGTACATAAGCAAACAAAAAGAGCGATATATCCCTTGTACGTCTTCGCGCCTCTGCCCTTGGACATTCGAACTTCGATGGGACCAGCGTAATCGACTCCGGTGTGCGTGAAAGCTCTAGTGATGGTAAGACGTGGTTTAGGTAAGTTCCCCATTAATTGAAAAGTACTGGTCCTCTTGTATCTGAAACAAGTGATGCATTCATGAGCAACCTGACGAAGTGTATTTCGAGCATGTGGGATCCAATATGTGCGCCTCAAGTATGCTGCCATTAATTTTGGACCTCCATGTAACGTCACCAAGTGCGCTTGCCTGATGATGAGACGTGTTAAGTGGTGTTTGGGGTGTAGAATGATCGGGTGTTTTGCGTTGTAGGGTAAATCTGCATGAAAAAGGCGTCCGCCAACTCTGAGTAACCGGTCTTGGCATAAAAAGGGGGTTAACGTTATCAGAGAGCTTTTAGGAGAGATGGGTTTATGCTTCGTGAGGCGTGTGATTTCTAATGGGAACGTCTCCGCTTGAGCGTTCCTAATTAGTGCTATGAGTGCTAAGTGAATTTCATCGGCTAGTAGTGGCACGTTTTCTTGTGTATTCTTCGGGTACTTCCTACGTTCTATAAAACGTTGTATAAAACGTAGACACAATGCTACGATTTTCAATAATCGGGGTAGTGTTGAGAAATTTTGAATGATGAATGGTTGAACAGTTTCTGTTAAATGCGCGCTAACCTTCATTTCATGCTGCGTTGCTGGAATATTAGATAGTTTAGATGGCCACTTATCTTCTGCTAAAGCTAACCATTTTGGCCCTTGCCACCAGATTGAATTTGTAACTAATAAAGCTGGTAGACAACCTCTTGACCCACAGTCGGCAGGGTTTTCACTAGTGTTTACATATTGCCAAGAACTGCAATCGACGTACTCTTGAATCATGGCGACGCGGTTACTTACGAAAGTTTTCCATTGATTAGGTCTACCGCGGATCCACGATAGAGTGATCATAGAGTCTGTCCATGTAAAAGTTTCCCAATTTTTTGAAGCGAAGGTTTCTTTAATCCTGTGTATGAGTTTCGCTAATAAGGCTGCTCCACATAATTCCAGCCTTGGTAAAGTGACGGGTTTTACCGGGGCAACTTTCGATTTTGCGGCTAACATCGTTACTTTAATTTCATCGTCTTTGCTTACTGTGCGAATGTATACTACTGCGCAATATGCAGTTATAGACGCGTCGCAGAAACCGTGTAGTTGAATCTTGTTGACGTCTGTCTTCATGCCAATCCATCGTGGGATTTCAAAGGACTCTAATAAGTGCAGTTCGGATTTTAGTTTCTGCCACTGAAGAGAAATATGTGAGGGTACAGGGTCATCCCAGGAACTTCCAGCTAACCACAGTTGTTGGATCATGATTTTTGCCAAGATTACAATTGGCACCAGCCATCCAATGGGGTCGAACAACTGTGCGATTTGTGATAGGAGGCTACGTTTGGTCAACTGCAAATGTTTATCCTTTATAGACACCTTGAAAGTGAAACAATCATCCTTCCGACTCCAGTAGAGTCCTAAGGCCTTGATAGAATCGTCCTCATTAATGGTGCATAAATCCTTGGTTTCTCTGTCATTTTCGGGTATTCGTTGTAGCAACGGGGTACTATTGCTAGCCCATTTACGTAGATGGAAACCTCCGCGAGAAAGCATAGTTCGTAATTGTTCTTGGATTGCTATCGCCTCAGTCTCGGTGTCAGCCCCAGACATGACGTCATCAACATAAAAATCATGGAGCACCACTGGATAAGCAAGTGGAAAGTCGTTACATTCATCGTGAGCAAGTTGCCGTAACGTCTTGATGGCTAAATATGGTGCGCAAGAAGTTCCGAATGTTACGGTCGTTAGTTCGTAATGTCGCACGGGTTCGCTGGGAGTGTTTCGCCACAGAATACGTTGGAAGGGAATATCTTCTTCTGCAACCTGAATTTGACGGTACATTTTGCATATATCGGCGGCGAAAACGACTCGATGTCTTCTCCAACGCATGATGATAGAGATGAGATCTTCTTGAAGCTTTGGCCCAGTTAATAGAGTGTCATTTAATGATACGCCGTTTGTTGTTTGGTGTGACGCGTCAAAGACTACTCGAAGGCTGGTTGTGCTACTCT
>CATLJY010000054.1:0-105809 GCA_949987705.1 Thereva unica
AAATCGCAGAAGCTTTGTCTGCCGTGCCCTCCAAGTGCGCCTTGAAATTTAGCCTCCGATCGATCATCACTCCCAGGCCCTTTCGACGCTAGGGAGAATCCTGTTACAGATCACCCGCTCGAAAAGTTTGCCTATGCAACTAAGGAGGCATATGGGTCTGTAGGACGATGGGTCCCCTAAAGGCTTGTTCGGCTTCGGTAGGAGCACGAGTTTCTGCTGTTTCCATCGCTCCGGGAAGATCCCCTCTCTCAGGCACGCTGTGAAGACTTCAGCGAACCTGTCTGGCGCTATTGAAGCTTCTAGCTTCGCCGCTTTATTTGGTATGCCATCCATGCCAGGGGCCTTATTGATGGCTACCTTTTTTGCAGCCTCCAGAATCTCATCTGCGGTCACCGCAGGTACCTCTTCTGGGTCCACTTGAAGGGTGGGTAGTTCGGCGGCGCGTACGTTCTGTGGAAACAGGACGTACACAATACTCTGGAGCAGCGCGGGGCAGGTGATCGGCGGAGAGCGTTTGCCCTTGGCCGCTGACATAACCATTTTATAGGCTCCACCCCAGGGGTCCGAGTCTGCTTCTCTGCACAATCTTTTGAAGTGCTCGAATTTACTTCTAGCGATGGCCTTGTTCAGCCTTCTCCTTGCTTCTTTATATCTCTGAAGGAGTTCATCGAAAACAGGACGGTTTCGATATCTTTGAGTTCTCCTTCTCGCTTTCAGGCAGGCCCTTCGGCATTCGTTGATCTCGGCGTTCCACCAGAAGTTTGGTGGGTGTTGCCGATTGCCGGCGCGCCGAGGCATGGATGCATCACATGCCTGTTTAACTGAATCTTCGATTCGCTCTGCCCCTTCCCTGGCACCTCCTGCCGACCTCGCATCATGCAGGAATACTTCCTCGAACACCTCTGTGTCGAGTTTATTTACGGCCCATCCTCTAGCCGTTCCGTACGTAGGATTCCTCTTTTGTATACCCTGGCCTACCTCGAAGATGATGGCTTGGTGGTCGCTGTGCGTGTACAAATCGCTCACCCGCTGTTCCGGCGACACTAAAATAAAAGCCCACCTGAAAAAAAGCCAAAACAAACTCCTGAAAGGAAAACAAAAATCAAGCAAAAAGGAATTAAATAAATAAAACATCAATCAATATCTTTTAACTTTATTAAATAAACAAACAAACTACATATGTAAATACACAAAAGTACAAAAAAAACACACGTTAATGGACAGCACTACACAAAAGGAAAACACAAAAACTTCACCTGAAAAGAAAAAGGATTAATTAAACATACCTAAAAGGGAAAACAAATTAATTAAATATAAATTAAATATAAAAGCATTTACCTACAATCCAAAAGTGAAGATGAAAACCAATCCAGCCCAGTGAAAAAATATGCCAGAAAAGCCGTCGGCAAAATCAACAAAAGCTGTAAACAAAAAAAGATTAGCAAAAATACAAATAAATTCCAAAAAAATTCTTACCTGTCAACACTCAACGAAAGTTAGCCCTTAAGGCTCCTCCTCCTGAGCCCCTCCAAAAGATACAGAAACCTAAAAATATAAACTAAAATTAATAAATATATTACACAAGAAAAAATATACTCACCCAACTCCAAACTCCATTTGACATCTATGGGGAAGAAAAGGAACAGCTGATCGGACATCTAGTACATAAACCCAAAATTATGTACTTCAAAAGGCGAAGCCCCACCACACGCAATCACAACCATTATTCGTAGATAAAATAAATACCGAAGCACAGTCTCAAGAAAGATCAGAAGTTGCTTCACATTTCTAGAGTCTTGAACTAGAAATTAAGCAAGCGAAAAAATCAGCCCAAGTATCGAACTTGGCAATTGGAAAGGACAGAATTGAGGTCTTTTTCAAACAATTTCAAGAATCTGCTCAAGTACTGAACTTGACAGTCTGAAAAGACAGAATTGAGGTCTTTTCGTAGCGAAGCCTGAATTAAAGACAGTCTTGAAGTCTTTAATACAGCATCAACTTAATACGCAAAAATTGATTTGCAGCAATTATCGAACCACAGAGGGACGACTTCACAAGGCAAGGTAGTCCATCAAGCAGCAACCGGGCAGCAAACAGCAAGCATATCCCAAGCGATTCCCAAGAAACAAAACCAGAGTGCAGCAACACAAAGGTTATTCCTGGCTGTTCTAATTGCAGAACACATCAGTCGAAACATCAATCATCACGCTGACAGATAGGTGGCGTCATTCATTTAAGTTGCCAGAGCAAGCAATATTTTGGTAATTTTTATTTACAAAACAAATACGAAATTTAAAGTAATAAATAACGAATTAAAGATTGAATTGAATTATTTTGTGTTTTGGCAATTTGTTGAATTTCTTGAATTTATAGTTGAGAAAATTTAAGAATTAATTGTGAATAAATAGTAATTTTGATTAGTGGAAAAGGTTATCTTTTTATTGAATCGCACCCTTCCGGCACCTTTTTTATTGAGTCAGAAATTAAAGTGCTAATTCTGAACATTGGTCCTTCGAGCCGGATAGTGATTCAATAAGATAACTCAAGCCGCAATTCAGAAACATGGAAGAATTACTCAATCATCAAAAACGACTTAGAGAACGCATCGAAAAGGCATATCGCAACTTTTCCAAGGATGGACTAAGTAGAAAAACAGAAACATACTTCCAAAAGAAACTCGACGGTCTCGATGACAACTGGAAAAAGTTCCGCAATAACGAGGAGAAAATAATGAGCAAGACGCTAAGTGAAGTCCAACACAAGCATCCATACTTCAAGGACGATTGGTACGCAGAAGTGAAAGAAACTTACATAAACACCTATTCCGCAATCAACGAAGAATACCTCAAGATCCGTCCAGCCGCAGACCCAAGAGCCGAGCAGTCATCAACAGATCTAAATAATAGTCAAATTGCTCACCATAACAACGAGGTAAAACTTCCACGAATCTCAATACCCACATTCGCAGGCGGCTTACAGAAACTACCGACCGAAACTCACGAGCAGTGGGAGCAATCCCAGAGTACTAAGTCAAGGCAAACCATTCCGACATGGCCACAACTGCGTACTTTCCTCGAAACGAGATTCAGGACGTTAGAAGCTGTCAACAACTCATCAAACAACAAGCATGAACATCACGAGAGCAAAGCCAGGGAGCACCCAAGAAGAAGAACCCAAGCCTTCCACGTCACAAATCAAAGCGTATGCATCCTGTGCAAAGGCGCACATGCCATAGGGAAATGCCCCAAATATGTGCAGTTCAGCATCGATGAGAGATTTAAAACAGTCAAATCAAAGGATCTATGCATCAATTGCCTGAGAGCAGGCCATCGCTCATCACAGTGTCCCAGTAAAGGTAGGTGTTTCCAATGCGGAAAGACTCACCATACAACCTTACACAGAATCCAGTCAGCGAGTCAAACCAACAGCAGCGTTTCACCGCCTTCAAGTACAAACGATGAATTACCATCCAACCAAACACAAACATACTTCGCTCAGGCAGCACCTTACGACTGCCGACAAGTACTTTTAGCCACAGCCCTGGTCACCGTAGTATCTCCAACTGGACGAGAGCAGGTCTGCAGAGCACTCATTGATCCCGGATCTCAATCCTCATTCGTACGTGAGGCAGTGGTTCAAGATCTACAACTCAAAAAGGAGCCAACACAAACCGCATTAAGCGTGATCGGTAACATGCCAGCGGGGAAAATCACAAAATGGGCCTCGCTGCAACTAAAACCACGAAACCAACAGGCGAAGAACATCCAGGTCCAGGCAATGGTAATTAACAAAATAACTAATCCATTACCAAATAGTGAATGTTCTAGCAAGGATTGGGCACACTTAAAGGGTCTCGAATTAGCGGATCCAACGTTCCACAAGCCGGGTCACATCGACATCCTTTTGGGAGCAGATGTATTCCCCACGATCATCTTGGCCGGCCTAAGGAAAGGCAACGAGGAAGCCCCAGTGGGACAAAACACGGTGTTTGGGTGGATCATCTCTGGGAAGACGACTCCAGCTGCACGAGCAAGCGCACATGTGAAAACATTCTTCACCGAGGTGACTCCTAACGACGAGCTAAAGAGATTTTGGGAACTAGAAGAACTTCCCCCAAGATCTAAGTGGACAAATGAAGAAACTCGCTGTGAAACACATTTCAACAACAACGTCACTAGATGCAGCAACGGACGTTACCAAGTCCGGCTTCCATTTGTAGCTGATAAAGTACAACTTGGCGCATCAAGACACATCGCCATTCGAACATTGATGCAGATGGAGAAACGATTCCAACAAGATCCTGACCTGAAAGCAGACTACGTCAAATGCATACAGGAATATTTGACGTTAGGTCACATGATGCCTGCCACCACCCCCGAATCAGCACTTCAAAATCAATTGCCCAACGACACAACAACATATCGATGTTGTTACCTGCCTCACCATGCTGTCATCAAACCGAGCAGCACGACCACCAAACTGAGAGTAGTTTTCGACGCATCCCGTCCGACTGCCAACGGAAACTCACTCAATAGCGTATTATTGAATGGACCAGTGATACAAGACTCTTTGATGTCTACTCTCATGCGATGGAGAAAATATCGAATTGCTTACATGGCCGACATCGAGAAGATGTACCGGCAGATACGAGTTCATCCAGACGATGCCGATTACCAGCGGATTGTTTGGAGGGAATCACCAGATCAGCCTATACGCTATCGGAACTACGGCTTACCGGATCCGGGATATTGACAATCGCCACGCCAACAATCGACGAAACGATGATGCTTTACTATTCCGGTGGTGAGAAAAGAGAGGCCGGCGTCGGCTTTATGGTCGACCGACGGGCTGCCAGCAGCGTTATCGCATTCCAACCGATATCCGAGCGTTTGGCGGTTATAACCATCAGTGGAACGATCAAGACCCATATCATATCCGTTTATGCGCCAACCGAGACCAGCACGGACACGAACAAGGACGAATTTTACGATCATCTTCAACAGACGCTGGATATGATACCTCAAACCGAATTAATAATTCTCGCGGGGGATTTCAACGCACATTCAGGAGTAGATCGAACCGGCTGGGAAGAAACCATGGGCAAATTCGGACACGGAGTAATTAATGACAACGGCTTACGCCTGCTTTCATTCGCATCGTCAAACAACTTGATCGTTGGCAACAGCATTTTCCGCCATCCACTCAAACACCAACTCACCTGGCGAAATCCATCCGGCAAAGACTCGGCGATGTTAGACTACGTTTTGATCAACACAAGATTCCGATCGACGCTTAAAGACGTACGTGCAATGCGTGGACCCGATTGCGGATCGGACCATTATCTTGTTCGAGCGAAATTGCAGATGCGATTGCAAAGAGCGAAGAAAACGGAGCCACCACCAGCCAAGAAAAATTGGGCGTGCCTACGGGACCCGGCCATCGGGCGAGAGTTTCAGAAGGCATTGTCCAACAAATTCGCGGCGCTCGCAATACCGGACGATATCGATGTAGAAGAAAGGCAATTGTCGGAGTCTATTGTGGAGTGTGCAATGGAGTTGTGTCCAACTATCCGTAAACGGACGCAGCCATGGATCTCGGACAGCTGTCTGGACCTCGTCGATCAGCGGAAGCGCATGAAACACGTCGACTTTGAGGAATACCGAAGATTGAACAAAGAAGTTCGGCAGAAAATGAAATTGGAACGAGAAGCGTACTGGAATAACGTTGCGGCCGACATGGAAAAAGCGGCGTCGAGGCACGAGTACCGGACGCTGTACCAGACAATCCGCCGGTTAGGCGGCAAAACAACATCAACAAACGACAACATCAAAAAATCGGATGGAACTTTTGTGACTTCTGCCCATGAACGCCTGGAGCGGTGGAGAGCATTCTTCCACCAGCTGTATAACCACGATCCGCCGCAAGGTCCAGCACCCGAACCACCGATTATCGAACAGCCGATGAATCAGTTTCTCGATACCGAACCAACAATTATCGAGGTGAAGACAGCAATCAAATCGCTGAAAAATGGAAAAGCGCCGGGAATAGACCAAGTAACCGCCGAGATGATCAAAGCTGGAGGTGATGTCTTATCACAACGACTTCATGTCCTCATAACACACATATGGCATTCGGATCGTGTCCCTTCGGTATGGAAGAAAGCGATCGTTGTCCCAATTTTGAAGAAAGGCGACAGTCGGGAATGCAAGAATTATCGCGGTATTAGCCTTCTTTCGATCGTCGGTAAAGTATTTACGAAAATAATACAATCGAGGCTACAGAAACATCGAGAGCAAACGAGCCGGGAGGAACAAGCGGGATTTAGACCACATCGAGGATGCATTGATCAAATATTCGCCCTCCGTCAGTTAATGGAAGAAAGAATTCGTTGCGGCAAACGCATTGTCGTCGTTTTCATCGATTTCAAATCCGCTTTCGATTGCATCGATTGGAACAGCTTGTGGAGAGTCTTGGTAACCGAACACGTGCCATTGAGAATCATCCAACTTCTCCAAGCGTCGTACGATGGCTCAACCAGCAGCGTTCGTATTCGAAACGACTTATCCGAGGAGTTCCCGATTCAGACGGGTGTCCGACAGGGAGACGTCGCTTCGCCACTTCTCTTCAACGTTGTGATCGACGCGATTATGCGTGAAGCATTCGATGGACGACTCGGAGTTCAATACGACGACAACAACTTTGTAACAGACTTAATGTTCGCCGACGATAGCGCTGTTTTCGCCGACACGGATGCCGAAGCAACGGACATCTTATACGATATTTCCCGCATCGCCCAATCATACGGGTTAAAAATCAATGCGGAAAAGACCAAAGTGCTCACAACGGATGGATCAAGAGCCAGTGTTCACCTCGATGGAACCCAAATCGAACAGGTTCCAAGGTTCAAATATTTGGGATCATTGGTTGAGGAAACGAAAGTAGCATCGACGGCCGACGTTCACAGCCGTATCGGCCAGGCAACAGCAACATTCGCCTCGCTCAAGTGGTGCATATGGAAACGAGCAAATATTTCCATCAAAACGAAACTACGTCTTTACCGAACGTTGATTCTTCCGATTCTTCTTTATGGATCTGAAACGTGGACACTGCTCAAATCGGACGTTAAGAAGCTCGAGGTCTTCCAAATGCGATGTTTGAGGCAGATCCTCCGTGTCTCACTCCGTGATCGCCTTCGAAACGAGGTTGTCAGACAAAGATGCGATCAGCAAACACTGATCGAAGAAGAAATGCAAAAACGTCGACTACGGTGGTTTGGACATGTTTGCCGAATGGATGATAACCGCTTGCCACGTAAACTTCTCTGGCGAGACCGTCCCGCAGACTGGAAAATCCAGCGATTGGCACCGAAGAAAACTTGGCTAAAGAATATCGAGGGCGACCTAAAGAATCAAAGATTATCAGTTACCGAGGCTCGAGACACCGCCAAAACCCGAGAAGAATGGAAGCGAATCGTGAATAGAGTTCGGGACCCAGCGGCACCGACAGCAGCGTATCCGTTGCGGGGACGTCCCGCTCGGACCGCCAGCTAACGGATCAAAGAAGAAGAAAAGAAGCCTATACGAGACTACAAACTCTTGACTGTGACGTTCGGAACAAAAAGCGCTCCTTTCCTTGCCATCCGAACCATGCACCAATTGGCGAAAGATGAAGCAGAAATGTTCCAAATCGGATCCAACGCTGTACTCAACGATTTTTACGTTGACGATTTGATGACTGGCGCAGATAACATAGAAGAAGCAAGACAGAAACAAAGGCAATTAATTCAGCTTCTCCGAGCTGGAGGGCTAGAGCTCCGAAAATGGGCCGCGAATCAC
Organism: Thereva unica; assembly: GCA_949987705.1. Taxonomy (NCBI): domain Eukaryota; kingdom Metazoa; phylum Arthropoda; class Insecta; order Diptera; family Therevidae; genus Thereva; species Thereva unica. The sequence continues at coordinate 7,836 of CATLJY010000054.1, forward strand.
AACACCATCTTGGAAGAAGTTCCGGCAACCGATCGAGAGGTCTCATTTCCACTCGCAGTGAATGCAGAAGAAGTCAAAGCTCTTGGCTTATTATGGAATCCTGCCAGCGATACACTGTCGTACAAGGTCAGCATGGAGTCAGCACCAGAAATATATACAAAACGGAAAATATTGTCCGAAATTGCGAAGCTGTTCGACCCCATCGGCTGGCTTACACCAGTAACAATTAATGCCAAAATTTTAATACAAAGTCTTTGGCTGACAAAACTCGACTGGGATGAAATAGTCCCGATCAACATCGATCAACAATGGCGAAAGTTCCGAGCAGACCTCCAAGTCATCCAAACTATTCAAATCCCGCGATGGATTGAAGCTCACAACAAAATCCAGAACATCGAAATCCATGGATTTTGCGACGCATCCATCAAAGCATATGCAGCAGCCGTATACATCCGGACACAAGACGAAGACGGTAACTGCCATTGTCACTTAATCGCTGCCAAGAGCAAAGTGGCACCCATCAAGACCATCTCACTGCCAAAGCTAGAGTTATGCGGAGCGCACTTATTGGCCAAATTACTGGCGCAAGTAAAGGACGACATGAAGTTCGAGCATGTAGCTACACATGCTTGGACTGACTCTACAATTGTCATCGCATGGCTAAGAAAACATCCATCATCATGGGAAACATTCGTGGCGAACAGGGTCTCACAAATACATCAGCTGCTAGACCAAAGTAGCTGGAATCATGTTAGAACAGAAGACAACCCTGCCGACTGCGCCACAAGAGGACTATCACCGAGTGAATTGAAACCACATAAGTTATGGTGGACAGGTCCGCATTGGCTCCAACAGACAAAGGAGCATTGGCCCAAAAGGAAGGAAATCCAAGATACCACGGTGGGAGTACGAAAAACCACCACCAATCTGCATATCGAAGTAGATCCCTCCAATCACGATCTGATCAACAAATATTCGTCATTAACGAAACTGCTAAGAGTCACAGCATATTGTCGACGGTGGTTAAAAGCATCAAAATCATCATCCAGCCTTCCTCAGCCTAGCTACCTAACTTCAAGAGAAATCCAAGCAGCCCTACAGTGCTGGATAAAAAACGTCCAATCACAGGAGTTTGAAGAAGAAATACGAGCAATACAGTCAAAACAACCAGTGTCCAGCAAAAGTAAACTCATAAGATTGACACCATTCCTCGATCAAGAAGGTATTTTAAGAATAGGAGGGCGCATTCAGAATGCCAATACAACATTCTCCGAGAGCCATCCCATTATCTTGCCAGAAACTAGCCCCCTATCCAAGCTCATCATCGACAATATACATCGCAGGCCATTACACGGGGGTACGCAGCTAATGTTACACACGCTAAGCCAAAGGTATTGGATACTGAACGCACGAAACGCAGTAAGACGTCATAATCAAAATTGTATGCAGTATTATAGTCAACCAGCAACGATTCCTAAAGAGAAAATGGCACAATGGCGATTCCGCCGGAAAACAGAAACATCTTAATCGGCTTCCTCGAAACACTTCTTTGAAGCTTAACGCTTCAAGGCGGGGAGAATGTTCCGGCGACACTAAAATAAAAGCCCACCTGAAAAAAAGCCAAAACAAACTCCTGAAAGGAAAACAAAAATCAAGCAAAAAGGAATTAAATAAATAAAACATCAATCAATATCTTTTAACTTTATTAAATAAACAAACAAACTACATATGTAAATACACAAAAGTACAAAAAAAACACACGTTAATGGACAGCACTACACAAAAGGAAAACACAAAAACTTCACCTGAAAAGAAAAAGGATTAATTAAACATACCTAAAAGGGAAAACAAATTAATTAAATATAAATTAAATATAAAAGCATTTACCTACAATCCAAAAGTGAAGATGAAAACCAATCCAGCCCAGTGAAAAAATATGCCAGAAAAGCCGTCGGCAAAATCAACAAAAGCTGTAAACAAAAAAAGATTAGCAAAAATACAAATAAATTCCAAAAAAATTCTTACCTGTCAACACTCAACGAAAGTTAGCCCTTAAGGCTCCTCCTCCTGAGCCCCTCCAAAAGATACAGAAACCTAAAAATATAAACTAAAATTAATAAATATATTACACAAGAAAAAATATACTCACCCAACTCCAAACTCCATTTGACATCTATGGGGAAGAAAAGGAACAGCTGATCGGACATCTAGTACATAAACCCAAAATTATGTACTTCAAAAGGCGAAGCCCCACCACACGCAATCACAACCATTATTCGTAGATAAAATAAATACCGAAGCACAGTCTCAAGAAAGATCAGAAGTTGCTTCACATTTCTAGAGTCTTGAACTAGAAATTAAGCAAGCGAAAAAATCAGCCCAAGTATCGAACTTGGCAATTGGAAAGGACAGAATTGAGGTCTTTTTCAAACAATTTCAAGAATCTGCTCAAGTACTGAACTTGACAGTCTGAAAAGACAGAATTGAGGTCTTTTCGTAGCGAAGCCTGAATTAAAGACAGTCTTGAAGTCTTTAATACAGCATCAACTTAATACGCAAAAATTGATTTGCAGCAATTATCGAACCACAGAGGGACGACTTCACAAGGCAAGGTAGTCCATCAAGCAGCAACCGGGCAGCAAACAGCAAGCATATCCCAAGCGATTCCCAAGAAACAAAACCAGAGTGCAGCAACACAAAGGTTATTCCTGGCTGTTCTAATTGCAGAACACATCAGTCGAAACATCAATCATCACGCTGACAGATAGGTGGCGTCATTCATTTAAGTTGCCAGAGCAAGCAATATTTTGGTAATTTTTATTTACAAAACAAATACGAAATTTAAAGTAATAAATAACGAATTAAAGATTGAATTGAATTATTTTGTGTTTTGGCAATTTGTTGAATTTCTTGAATTTATAGTTGAGAAAATTTAAGAATTAATTGTGAATAAATAGTAATTTTGATTAGTGGAAAAGGTTATCTTTTTATTGAATCGCACCCTTCCGGCACCTTTTTTATTGAGTCAGAAATTAAAGTGCTAATTCTGAACACCCGCCATCGTAGGTCCTTGGCCACTGAATCGCTCACGTTAGTGATGTCGATCACAGACGATCTCCCACCCCTTTGGAAGGTGTTTTCGCCTCCGGTATTGACCAACACCACGTTAAGTCGCGAGAATACTTCTAGAGGTATGCGCCCTCTTGCGTTCGTTTGTCGACTGCTCCATTCGACAGCCCAAGCATTGAAATCACCCGCTAATATTACCGGGTGATGGCGACTCGCGTCGGCGGCTAACCTTTCCAACATCGACTCCCTTGTCAGACCTTTACTTGAATATGCGTCCCAGGTTTGGTCTCCTCACTATTCTTCGCATGTTGGAAAAATTTAGTCGGTTCAACGTAGATTCGTTCGATTCGCATTGAATCCTTCCTTGGGAAGACCCTTTAATTCTTCCACCATATGAATACCGACGTAAGTTACCCAACTTAAACACTCTCCACAAGCGTCGTGAGGTGGCCGATGTTGTTTTCGTCCACTAGCTTGTTAATGGACGTGTCGACTCAGGTTTTCTAAGGCGCCGTGCGTCGTTTAGAGAGAGCCGATACAATCTGAGAGGACCACCGCTCTTACACATCAACTCCTCTAACACCAATTATGGCCAATTTGAGCCTGTTAATCGCATGTTCACTAATGTAAATAAAAATATAAATGTTTTTTGCGTGAGCACTCCTTAAGGAGTCTCTTTGTTCTCTCATGACTGTCTATGTGTTTCGCATGCAATTTTTATTGGTACTTAATTTTTTATGTTTGCCTGTCTCAGCCGAGCCACGTGGTCGTGGTAAATGTTTCTCAGCCCAGCTGAGAAGTGCGCCTTCCTCATAAGAAGGGAAACTCTATTATTATTATTATTATAAAAACTCAAGTAACAAATTATCTACATATGTACTAGCTGGATCCCGGTGCGCCTCGCTGCACCCATCAATGTGGTGGATGGTTGTTTCACCTCTTCCCGCAGCATTATCCGTTGTAAAATATATCCCACCAAAAAAACATTAAAAATGTGAATAAGAAGTTCGTGGGCGCGGAAATTTTTTATTGGGACAGTTTAAAACACACTTATAACAAAAAGAAGTGATATGGATTAGTCAAGATGAATCGTTAATAGCATGAAATAATTAAACACGTGCATTTACGAACGAAATCAAAGGAATTATACAACTGCCAATTTTTATTTAAAACTCAATAAAGTATTATCAGCCGCGAAAAAGTTGGCTGGCGCGTTCGTTGTATAATTAGCATGAATCTTTGCTGAATTCAGTGTGGCTCAGTCTATAGTATTTCTAAATTGTTACATTTCGAAGGACAGCTAAGATTCATGCTCTAAAATTGTTGTAAAATTCCTTCGAATTCGTTCGTAAATGCACGTGTTTAAACTTACTAATATTATAAACGTGAATGTTTGTATGTATGTTTGTTACTCTTTCACGCAAAAACTACTGAATGGATTTTAATGAAACTTTACAATAATATAGCTCATATATCAGACTAACATATAGGCTATAATTTATAAAAAAATTCAACATGGCCGCCGAAAACTCAAAATGGCCACGCAAATTGTGTTCCGATTTCAATGAAAGTTGGTATATAGAGGTTTTTAAGGTCGCTAATAACGAATTTGTGGTCGAAACTTATAAATTCAAAATGGCCGTGCCAATATGGCCGACGAATTTGCCAATTGTGTTCCGATTCCAATGCAAATCGAAATCTGGCGGATTTTAAGGTTGCAAATAACGAATTTATGATCAAAACTTATAAATTCAAAATGGCGGACGAATTTTTTCAATTGTATTCCGATTCCAATGAAAGTGAATATCTAGGGGTTTCTAAGGTTGCAAATAACGAATTTATGATCAAAACTTATAAATTCAAAATGGCCGCGCCAATATGGCCGACGAATTTTTCCAAATGTATTCCGATTGCAATGAAAATCGGTATCTGGGGGCTTTTAGGGCAAACAACGAATTTGTGATCAAAGCTTATAAATTCAAAATTGCGGGTCCAATATGACGCACGAATTTTCCCAAGCCACATTCTGAAATGTAGTAAATTTCTAAAATTCCCTCTAACCAGTATAGAAACAGTAAAAACGATAGAAAGAGTCGAAGTTTGCAAATTTGTGCGCCCCTACATTGTCATCACGAGGTTAAACGATGTCATCTATCGCTTCCAAAAAGTTCGATCAGAAAAAACGGGACCTGGAGGAAGCTGTGTTCGGGACGAATACTGAGTAAGAAGGGAGCAGTGTAACGGCTAACCGAAAAGAGAAAGTTAAAATTCCAATTCACCGAGAAGTTACATGTTTAGATGCATCTACTTGAATACATAACGCTGTTCTAATTGAATCACCGATAAGATTGGGAAGAGGGAATTTTTTTCCAGATTTATTGTTTTTTTTCCTACCGCGTACAACGCACACATAATTTTTTTTTATTTAAAAGCCTTGCAATGCACACAGGTTTTTTGCTATAGGCTATCTTACTAATATGTATTATAAACGCGAATGTTTGTATGGATGTTTGTTACTCTTTCACGCAAAAACTACTGAATAGATTTTAATGAAACTTTACAATAATATAGCTCATACTTCAGAATAACATATAGGCTATCTCGAAACCTTCGGGTAGCTGTAGTGTACTGATATAGAAAAATCCGAAACTTTTGTATGGGAGGTACTCTTCAAATTTCTGCTAAAGAAGTCAGACCCATTTTGTTTTGGTTTTTTTCCGAAAAAAATACGATTTCCAAAGTTTCAGATCGATCGGAGTTTATTTATGGATAGTTGCCGTACAATTTTGTTGAAAAAATCAGATTTATCGCGAAGGACGCGGTTCTCTGAACTTGGATTGAAGTAACTTCGGCTGCATGTGCCTGATTTTAGCAATGTATGGCTTAAATGAAAGGTCTCGATACCAAAAAGACGACAAATTCAATAATCAGATGTTCGTCGCTTTTTCTTTTTGAGCTATGGTACCTGGAAACTCTACTCTTTATCATGCCGTTAAATGTTTGAAAAGTTCGCCCAATGTTGCCAAACGTTGCTTATTGAACGTATTAACTGTCTCCATTCATAGTGTGAAGTGTGACATCATCGGGAATTGCATCAACGCTACTTGATGGTGGATGTTTAGTGTATTGAGCACCCAAGTTCCTATTGAATTTGAACCAGAGAGAAACACCTACATGTAACATCAATAAAAACTCCCGTATTGCCACATCCGTGCAAAATTATTATTTTGGTGCGAATGCACCATGGACTATAAAAAATAGGTCGAAGCGCATGACAGGGCTTTTCAAGATTTCCGAGGAAATCCTAATCCATGGTAGGCGCTCTGACACTACTTGCTCAACTTTGCCTGGTATACTTCGATCAAAGCCTGCAAATGAGCTGAACGGATGCATGCTTGAAAGCATCACATCTATGGAACAGTATTGAAAAAACCAACTTTTGGTGGTTTCAAATAGCGAAATTTCAATCGATAGCATCGATATTATTCGGAATCAAAAATACGAAAATGGCTCCTACTGTATATTAAAATTCATATCACCTCAACTGCAAAATAAACGGAAGCTATAGCGCGTACCAAAAGAATTGGAAATATAAACACAGGCGGCGAACTGACAATTTCACACCCATTAAAATTTCGTGTATGGATAAAGTTCAAGCGGACGTGCATTGTAATTTCTTCTTCGAAATTCATTTACGGGCAAAAACACTCCCTCATAGCATCTGACCACGACAAGAGTGGCAGTGAGACCGCTGAATTGTGATTAGGGATATAAATGAGCAAGTGATTTGGGTTTTTAAACGAACGGAGTTACACTTTTCTTTACGAATGTACTTGCATCCCGGGATTTGAGACTCTCAGTGCCCATCGATTTTGAGATTCCCAATTGTTTTGGCGCACGCCATACTATTGGCTTATTTGTGCAGCGAGGCGCACCGGGTTCCAGCTAGTTATTTCATGCTATTAACGATTCATCTTGACTAGTCCATATCACTTCTTTTTGTTATAAGTGTGTTTTAAACTGTCCCAATAAATAATTTCCGCGCCCACGAACTTCTAATTCACATTTTTAATGTTTTTTTGGTGGGATATCACTCTTTTTTGTTTTAATACATTCTAAAATAAAAAATAAATAATCTTCTGTATAAAGAAATATTATGTATTTAATTGTTCATTATATTTTTTTATTTACTTTATAAGTAGGTAATAACAAAATAACAAAATACAGGAATTCAAATTAATATTGTTGCCTTTGTAAAAAAAAACATAAGCTCCTTTCGAGTTTCTCGTCCAAGATTTTTTAAGCTATTGCATAGCTTTTATCGCAGGCTTTGAGCGCGGTGACCGAATCGAGAAATTCCGTAACGAAAAAAACCTAACACGGTGCGTCATTGAATGGGGTTTACCCAAACCGCTAAAGCTATAGGGCTGAAATTTTGACAGTGCATCCCTATAATGGCGTGGACATCCACTAAAAAGCGATTTTTCGAAATTCATCCCCTAAGGGGGTGAAATGAGGTTTATCCAAACCGCTAAAGCTATAGGGCTGAAATTTTGACAGTGCATCCCTATAATGACGTGGACATCCACTAAAAAGCGATTTTTCGAAATTGATCCCCTAAGGGGGTGAAATGGGGTTTACCCAAACCGCTAAAGCTATAGGGCTGAAATTTGGACAGTGCATCCCTATAATGGCGTGGACACCCACTGTAAAGCGATTTTTCGAAAATCATCCCCTAAGGGGGTGAAATGGGGTTTACCCAAACCGCAGGAGCTATAGGGCTGAAAATTTGACAGTGCATCCCTATAATGACGTGGAAATCCAATAAAAAGCGATTTTTCGAAATTCATGCCCCAAGGGGGTGAAATGGGGTTTACCCAAACCGCTAAAGCTATTGGGCTGAAATTTTGACAGTGCATCCTAATAATGGCGTGGACATCCACTATAAAGCGATTTTTCGAAATTCATCCCCTAAGGGGGTGAAATGGGGTTTACCCATACCGCGGGAGCTATAGGGCTGAAATTTTGACAGTGCATCCCTATAATGACGTTTACATCCACTAAAAAGCGATTTTTCGAAATTCATCCCCTAAGGGGGTGAAATGGGGTTTACCCAAATCGCTAAAGCTATTGGGCTGAGATTTTGACAGTGCGTGGCGTGGACATCCACTAAATAGCGATTTTTCGAAATTCATCCCCTAAGGCGTTGAAATGAGGTGTATCCAAACCGCTAAAGTTATAGGGCTGTAATTTTGACAGCGCATCCCTATAATGGCGTGGACATCCAATATAAAGAGATTTTTCGAAATTCATCTCCTAAGGGGTGAAATGGGGCTTACCCAAACCCCTGGAGCTATGGGGCTGAAATTTTGACAGTGCATCCTTTTAATGACTTGGACATCCACTAAGAAGCGATTTTTCGAAATTCATTCCCTAAGGGGGTAAATTGGGGTTAACCCACACCGCTGAAGCTGAAGGGCTTTAATTTTGACCGTGCATCCCTATAACGACGTCGACATCCACTTAGGAGCGAATATCAAAGAAAAACCTTGAATTGATATCGGTGAAAAAATACTGCATAAATAAAATAAATAAATAATTATAATTGCATGAGTTGATAAAAAATGCTATGCAATAGCTTTACCGCGGCAGTTCTCTAGTGCCACAGCCCTTTTTTTCTGTACTATGGAATCATTGATCCATAACCAGCTCGATTTTTGTTTCAACATGCTGATCTAATGACCTTGTTCGAGGGTTCCATTGAATTCGTCCGTAAATGCACGTGTTTAATTATTTAATGCTAGTGTGTTCTAGTTATGATACCCTTTCATTTTATACCCATGTCGATGGGCTATGTAAAGAAAATGGGAATCCGCCCTCTTCAGATAACCGCCGTGGATCTAAATATATTTTGAGTATACTAAATCGCTTATTGTGTTCTACCTATCATTCCCTTTAATTTGATACCCATGTCCAGGGGGTTGTGAAGAAAATGGTAATCCGCCCTCTTGAGATAACCGTTGTGGATCTAAATATATTTTGAGTATACCAAATCGCTTATTGTGTTCTACTTATCATTCCCTTTCCTTTGATACCCATGTCGAGGGGGTTGTGAAGAAAATGGTAATCCGTACTCTTGAGATGACCGCCATGGATCTAACCAGATATTGAGTATATTATATCGCTTAAGGTATTCTGCTAATGATACCCTTTCAATTAATACCTATGTCGAGGTGGTGGTGAAGAAATGGTAGTCCGCCCTCTTGAGACGGCCGCCATGAATATAAAGACATAGCTTATTGTATTCTACTTATCATACCCTTTCACTTGATTCCCATGTCGAGGGCGTTGTGAAGAAAATGGTAATGCGTCCTCTTGAGGTGGCCTTGGTGGATCTAACTATTTATTGAGTATACTATGTTGGTTATTGTATTCTACTTATCGTACCGTTTCATTTGATTCCCATGTCGAGGGGTTGTGAAGAACATGGTAATCCGCCCTTTTGGATCTAACCTCCGCCATGGATCTAACCAGATATTGAGTATATTATATCGCTTATGGTATTCTACTTATGAATCCCCTTCAATTGATACCTATGTCGAGGTGGTGGTGCAGAAATGGTAGTCCGCCCTCTTGAGACGGCCGCCATGGATATAAAGACATAGCTGATTGTATTATACTTATCATACTCTTTCATTTGATACCCATGTCGAGGGGGTTGCGAAGAAAATGGTAATGCTTCCTCTTAAGGTGGCCTCGGTGGATCTAACTATTTATTGAGAATCCTATATTGCTTATTCTATTTTACTTATCATACCGTTTCACTTGATACCCATGTCGAGAGGGTTGTGAAGAAAATGGTAATCCGCCCTCTTGAGATGACAGCCATGGATCTAACCAGATATTGAGTATATTATATTGCTTATGGTATTCTACTTATGATACCCTTTCAATTGATACCTATGACGAAGTGGTGGTAAAGAAATGGTAGTCCGCCCTCTTGAGACGGCCACCATGGATATAAAGACATAGCTACGTATCATACCCTTTCATTTGATACCCATGTCGAGGGGGTTGTGAAGAAAATGGTAATGCGTCCTTTTGAGGAGGCCTTGGTGGATCTAACTATTTATTGAGTATACTATATTCCTTATTGTATTCTACTAATCATACCCTTTCATTTGATACCCATGTCGAAGGGGTTGTGAAGAAAATGGTAATGGTTCCTTTTGAGGTGGCCTTGGTGGATCTAACTATTTATTGAGTATACTATATTGCTTATTGTATTCTACTTATCATACCGTTTCACTTTATACCCATGTCGAGGGGGTTGTGAAGAAAATGGTAATCCGCCCTCTTGAGATGACAGCCATGGATCTAACCAGATATTGAGTATATTATATGGCTTATGGGATTCTACTTATGATACCCTTTCAATTGATACCTATGACGAGGTGGTGGTGAAGAAATGGTAGTCCGCCCTCTTGAGACGGCCACCATGGATATAAAGACATAGCTACGTATCATACCCTTTCATTTGATACCCATGTCGAGGGGGTTGTGAAGAAAATGGTAATGCGTCCTTTTGAGGTGGCCTTGGTGGATCTAACTATTTATTGAGTATACTATATTCCTTATTGCATTCTACTTATCATACCATTTCATTTGATACCCATGTCGAGGGGTTGTGAAGAAAATGGTAATCCGCCCTCTTGAGGTGGCCTCGGTGGATCTAACTATTTATTGAGTATACTATATTGCTTATTGTATTCTACTTATCATACCGTTTCACTTTATACCCATGTCGAGGGGGTTGTGAAGAAAATGGTAATACGTCCTCTTGAGATGACAGCCATGGATCTAATCAGAAATTGAGTATATTATATCGCTTATGGTATTCTACTTATGATACCCTTTCAATTGATACCTATGACGAGGTGGTGGTGAAGAAATGGTAGTCCGCCCTCTTGAGACGGCCGCCATGGATATAAAGACATAGCTTATTGTATTCTACTTATCATGCCCTTTCATTTGATACTCATGTCGAGGGGGTTATGAAGAAAATGTTAATCCGCCCTCATGAGATGACCGCCATGGATCTAACCAGATATTGAGTATATTATATCGCTTATGGTCTTCTACTTATGATACTCTTTCAAATAATACCTATGTCGAGGTGGTGGTGAAGAAATGGTAGTCCGCCCTCTTGAGACGGCCACCATGGATATAAAGACATAGCTACGTATCATACCCTTTCATTTGATACCCATGTCGAGGGGGTTGTGAAGAAAATGGTAATGCGTCCTTTTGAGGTGGCCTTGGTGGATCTAACTATTTATTGAGTATACTATATTCCTTATTGTATTCTACTTATCATACCGTTTCATTTGATACCCATTTCGAGGGGTTGTGAAGAAAATGGTAATCCGCCCTCTTGAGATGACCGCCTTTTATCTAACCAGATATTGAGTATATTATATCGCTTATGGTATTCTACTTATGATTTTGTTCAATCCTAAATTAAACCCTAAAAATATAAATATTAATATCATAAATAAAATATTGTCAATATACATACTTACCTTGAAAATTCTGAAGATCAATTTTCCAATTTTCAAAACTTCCATAATCCGTCTTGCAGAATAACCTGAAAATATACAAACTCATCACCAAGAAAATATTCTATTAGAAAAAATTACTTATCTGACAACTCTAAGCGCAGACTCCATCCCGGCATGTTTGCATCCAGTCCAACATAAAAAACATGAGCAAAAAAGAAATATAAATATTAAAATAATTTATAAAATAGAAGAAAAACTTACCTCGTCATACTATACCCCAACCAAATGTCACAGCAAAATATATAAATCAGCTGTTATGTATCAAAAGCTAGGTCTGTTCCTGAACTCGAATGTGGGATCACGCGGGACAAAAATTTTCCCAATTTGTGTTTCTTTACTTTCTCATGCAAGAAAAAGCGGGGAAATTTTCACTTCCCCTCTTGCAGGAATTTGCAGGAGGTTTTCGGTCCTGCGATTTCTTGCAAGTTGTCAAAAGTTGTCAATTGACATTTTGTTTATGTGTGTGGGTATCTTGAAAAGCGGCATACACATAGCCAATCGACATTTATGTTATCTTCTTCTTGATTTGCAAGAAATTGCCCAAAACGTGTTTCTTTACTTTCTGAATTTTTGACAAAATTATCCCCACCATTCACTAAGTTTTTGGCCAAACAAATTTTTACAGGAAAAGTACAGGAACAGATCTGCTGATATACATAACAAGAAGGAACACATACACAATAATTGAAGCAAATTCCAATTCCAATGGCCCCCCCACATTGCCTTCCAAAAAATTGCCATTGTCAGGAATGAAATATATAGCGCAGCCAGTCGATCGAAAATTTCAGATCACAATTGATCTTCGTTGCGATTCGAGCTCGAAGAAATTCTAATAAACAAGTGATCTCAACCTAAGGTACATGGAACGTGTCGAGTTCATGTAATCTCAAATAATAATTTACATCTAACGGATCGAGTTGGTGTAAATTAATCGAAATCAACTTGGTTTACATGGAACGAGTCGAGTTCATGTAAATTGTCCCAAATCCTAAATACCTGTAAACTCCCAATTGTACATTTTACGTGACGAGTTAATGTACATTCCTAGTTTTCAAATCATAGTAATCTGAAATATCAAGTGACGTTTAAATTAAAAGAATATTTCTAAATAACATTGAATTTCAGCCCTCCCAATATTGGCGTACTTAGAGGCAGCATCTAGTACGAGTAGCTAAACGAACCTACAACAGCAGCTCCAGCAGCATTCAGTCTGAGATTCAGCAACGGCAATATTGCTGGAAATCAAGAATAACCAAGTCAAGAATAACAAAGCAATTTAATCAAGAGTGACTATTAATATTAATTTTAAGTGTAGTAACGAATTGATTTAATTAAGTGAAATATAAATAAACTTGAATTATTATTCTATCTGAACTAAACCTGATAAATGTTTTATTAAATAGCTTGAAGTTAGTATCCAGTGAATGTTAAATATATTGAACTTAGAATTGTGAAGAATTAATTTAAATTGAATTGTGAAAATTGAGAATTGTAAATAAAGATCGAATAGTTAAACTTGGTTTATTTCTAAGTTGCCCTGCAGTCCATTGAGTTTTTGGCATTCTAAGCCCTAACAGATACCTTTTCAATTGATACCTATGTCGAGGTGGTGGTGAAGAAATTTTAGTCCGCCCCCTTGAGACGGCCGCCATGGATATAAAGGCATAGCTTATTGTATTCTACTTATCATACCCTTTCATTGGATACCCATGTCGTGGGGGTTGCGAAGAAAATGGTAATACGTCCTCTTGAGGTGTCCTCGGTGGATCTAACTATTTATTGAGTATACTATGTTGCATATTGTAGTCTACTTATCATACCCTTTCATTTGATACCCATGTCGAGGGGGTTGTGAAGAAAATGTTCATTCGCCCTCATGAGATGACCGCCATGGATCTAACCAGATATTGAGTATATTATATCGCTTACGGTCTTCTACTTATGATACCCTTTCAATTGATACCTGTGTCGAGGTGGTGGTGAATAAATGGTAGTCCGCCCTCTTGAGACGGCCGCCATGGATATAATGGCATAGCTTATTGTATTCTACTTATAATACCCTTTCATTTGATACCCATGTCGAGGGGGTTATGAAGAAAATGGCAATCCGCCCTCTTGAGATGACAGCCATGGATCTAACCAGATATTGAGTATATTATATCGCTTATGGAATTCTACTTATGATATCCTTTCAATTGATACCTATGTCGAGGTGGTGGTGAAGAATTGGTGGTCCGCCCTCTTGAGACGGCCGCCATGGATATAAAGACATAGCTTATTGTATTCTACTTATCATACCCTTTCATTTGATGCCCATGTCGAGGGGGGTTGTGAGGAAAATGGTAATGCGTTCTTTTGAGGTGGCCTCGGTGGATTTAACTATTTATCGAGTATACTATATTGCTTATTGTATTCTACTTATCATACCGTTTCATTTGATACCCATGTCGAGGGGTTGTGAAGAAAATGGTAATCCGCCCTCTTGAGATGACTGCCATGGATCTAACCAGATATTGAGTATATTATATCGCTTATGGTATTCTACTTATGATACCCTTTCAATTGATACCTATGTCGAGATGGTGGTGAAGAAATGGTAGTCCGCCCTCTTGAGACGGCGGCCATGGATTTAAAGACATAGCTTATTGTATTATACTTATCATACCCTTTCATTTGATACCCATGTCGAGGGGGTTGTGAAGAAAATGGTAATCCGCCCTCTTGAGATGACACCCATGGATCTAACCAGATACTCAGTATATTATATCGCTTGTGGTATTCTACTTATGATACCCTTTCAATTGATACCTATGTCGAGGTTTTGGTGAAGAACGGTAGTCCGCCCTCTTGAGACGGCCGCCATGGATATAAAGACATAGCTTATGTTCAGAATTAGCAATTTAATTTCTGACTCATAAAAAAGGTGCCGGAAGGGTGCGATTCAATAAAAAGATAACTTTTTCCAATAACCAAATTACTATTTATTCGCAATTAATTATTAGATTTTCTTAAATATAAATTCAATAAAAATTCAACAAATTGCCAAAATATATCAATTCAATCTTAAATTCGTTATTAATTCGTGATTTAGTACTTGAAAATTCGTAAATTATTCTTTATTTGTTTGTAAATAAGAATTACCAAAAATATTGCTTGCTCTGATAGCTTAATTGATAACGCCACCTATCTGTCAGATGACGATCGATGTTTCGCCTGATGTGTTCTGCAATTAGAACAGCCAGGAATAACCTTTGTGTTGCTGCACTCTGGTTTCGTTTCTTAGGAATCGCTTGGGATTTGCTTGTTGCTTGCTGCCTGGTTGCTGCTTGCTGCCCTGGTTGCGGCTTGCTGGACTGCTTTGCCTTGTTTCAAATTCGCAAATTCGTCCCTCTGTGGTTGGTTAGAGTAACTGCTGAAATCAATTTTGGTGATTAAGTTACTGCTGTATTAAAGACTTCAAAACTGTCTTTAATTCGGGCTTTACTGGGAAAAGACCTCAATTCTGTCTTTCCAGAATGCTAAGTTCGATACTTAGGCTTTGAAATTGCTTTATTGCTAAAACCTCAATACAGATTTTATCTTCTAGTTCAAGACTCTAGAAAGATTAAAAGCAATCTGATTTAACGCCGTCTGTGCGTCGGTATTTATTTCTCTTTGAATAATGGTTGAGGCTATTCTGTAGTAGGGGGCTTCGTTCTCGAAGTACATAATTTCGGGTTTATGTACTAGATCGGCGTGCGATGTCCGATCAGCTGTTCTTGTTTATCTTACGGCTGTCAAATGGAGGCTTTTTACATGGTAAGTGTTTTCTTCTAATTTTAGTTTATTTACTAATTTTAGTTAATATTTTTAGGTTTTCTAGTGGGGATGGACGAGGAGGTGGAGCCCGCGACCATCATATTGGGGTTGTCAGGTGAGTACTTTTGTGGGACTTGTTTTGGATTTTTAATTAATACTTTTTTGTTTACAGACTGTGATTTGCCGACGGCATTTCGGCATCTTCGTGGATGGATTTTCTGATGGGTTTTTGGTTTTAAAAACAGGTAAAAATTTAATATTTATATTTAATAATTCGTTTCTATTTGCAGGTACGAATTTCTTGTTGTTTTTTGTTGTTTAGTGCTGTCCCTTAACGTGTGTGTTTTTTGTAGATTTTGTAGATCCATGTAATTAGTTTGTTTGTTTATTTCCAATAAAATTAAAATATTGAAAAACTTGTGTTTTTATTTATTACTCCTTTTTTTATTTTATTTCGTTTTCAGGGTTTTTTTTTGCAGGTTTTTGATTTTTAAAAATAAAGTGAAGAAAATAGTGAATCTTGTGGTTTTATTTATATATTGCCTTTTTGCTTGTTGTTTATTTTCAGTGTCGCCGGAACATTCTCCCCGCCTTGAAGCGTTAAGCTTCAAAAAAAAGTGTTTCGAGGAAGCTTACTAAGATATTTTTGCTTTCCGGCGGAAACGCCATTGTGGTATTTTTCTTAGGGTTCGTTGTTGCTTGGCTGAAACACCGTGTACATTGGTGATCGTTTTCCGTAATCCTGTCGTGGTATCTTCTATTTCCTTCCGTTTGGGCCAGTGCTCCGTTGTCTGTTGGAGCCTGTGAGGACCTGTCCACCATAGCTTATGTGGTTGCAATTCCCTCGGTGATAGTCCTCTTGTGGCGCAGTCGGCAGGGTTGTCTTCTGTTTTAACATGATTCCAGCTACTTTGGTCTAGCAGCTGATGTATTTGTGAGACCCTGTTCGCCACAAATGTTTCGCATGATGATGGGTGTTTTCTCAACCATGCGAGTACAATTGTAGAATCAGTCCAAGCATGTGTAGTTCCCTGCTGGAACTTCATGTCGTCCTTTACTTGTGCCAGTAATTTAGCCAACAAGTGTGCTCCGCATAACTCTAGCTTTGGCAGTGAGATGGTCTTGATGGGTGCCACTTTGCTTTTGGCAGCGATTAAGTGACAATGGTAGTTGCCGTCTTCGTCCCGTGTCCGGATGTATACGGCTGCTGCATATGCTTTGATGGATGCGTCGCAAAATCCATGGATTTCGACGTTCTGGGTTGTGTTGTGAGCTTCAATCCACCGCGGGATTTGAATAGTTTGGATGACTTGGAGGGCTTCTCGGAACCTTCGCCATTGTTGATCGATGTTGATCGGGACCGTTTCATCCCAGTCGAGTTTTGTCAGCCAAAGACTTTGTATGAGTATTTTGGCATTAATTGTTACTGGGGTTAGCCAGCCGATGGGGTCGAACAGCTTCGCAATTTCGGACAATATTTTCCGTTTTGTATATGTTTCTGGTGCTGACTCCATGCTGACCTTGTACGATAGTATATCGCTGGCAGGATTCCATAATAAGCCAAGAGCTTTGACTTCTTCTGCATTCACTGCGAGTGGAAATGAGACCTCTCGATCGGTTGCCGGAACTTCTTCTAAAATGGCGTTGTGATTTGCGGCCCATTTTCGAAGTTCTAGTCCTCCAGCTCGAAGAAGCTGAATTAGTTGTTTTTGTTTCTCCTTCGCTTCTTCTATGTTGTCGGCGCCAGTCATCAAATCGTCAACGTAAAAATCGTTGAGTACTGCGTTGGAGCCAATTTGGAAAGTTTTTGATTCATCTTTCGCTAATTGGTGCATAGTTCGGATGGCAAGGAAAGGAGCACTCTTTGTTCCGAATGTGACGGTTAACAGTTTGTAGTCCTGTATGGGTTGCTCTGGTGATTCCCTCCAAACTATCCGTTGGTAATCGGCGTCGTCTGGATGAACTCGTATCTGCCGGTACATCTTCTCTATGTCGGCCATGTAAGCAATTCGATGTTTTCTCCATCGCATGAGTGTGGACATCAATGAGTCTTGTATTACTGGTCCATTCAGTAATACGCTATTGAGTGAGTTTCCGTTGGCAGTCGGACGGGATGCGTCGAAAACTACTCTCAGTTTGGTGGTCGTGCTACTCGGTTTGATGACAGCATGGTGAGGTAAGTAACAGCATCGATATGTTGCTGTGTCGTTGGGCAATTGGTTTTGAAGTGCTGATTCTGGAGTGTTGGTAGGCACCATGTGTCCTAACGTCAAATATTCCTGCATGCATTTGACGTAGTCTGCTTTCAAGTCAGGATCTTGTTGGAATCGTTTCTCCATCTGCATCAACGTTCGAATGGCAATGTGTCTTGAAGCGCCAAGCTGTATTTTATCGGCTGCAAATGGAAGCCGGACTTGGTAACGTCCGTTGCTGCATCTAGTGACGTTGTTGTTGAAATGGTTTTCACAGCGGGTTTCTTCGGTTGTCCACTTAGATCTTGCGGGAAGTTCTTCTAGTTCCCAGAATCTCTTCAACTCGTCGTCAGGAGTCACCTTAGTGAAGAATGTTTTCATATGTGTGTTTGCTCGTGCAGCTGAAGTGGTCTTCCCAGAGATGATCCACCCAAACACCGTGTTTTGTCCCACTGGGGCTTCCTCGTTGCCTTTCCTTAGGCCGGCCAAGATGATCATGGGGAATACATCTGCTCCCAAAAGGATGTCGATGTGACCCGGCTTGTGGAACGTTGGATCCGCTAATTCGAGACCCTCTAAGTGCGTCCAATCCTTGCTAGAACATTCACTATTTGGTAATGGATTAGTTATTTTGTTAATTACCATTGCCTGGACCTGGATGTTCTTCGCCTGTTGGTTTCGTGTCTTTAGTTGCAGCGAGGCCCATTTTGTGATTTTCCCGGCTGGCATGTTACCGATTACGCTTAATGCTGTTTGTATTGGCTCCTTTTTGAGTTGTAGACTTTGAACCACTGCCTCACGTACGAATGAGGATTGAGATCCGGGATCAATGAGTGCTCTGCAGACCTGCTCTCGTCCAGTTGGAGATACTACGGTGACCAGGGCTGTGGCTAATAGTACTTGTCGGCAGTCGTAGGGTGCTGCCTGAGCGAAGTATGTTTGTGTTTGGTTGGATGGTAATTCATCGTTTGAACTTGAGGGCGGTGAAACGCTGCTGTTGGTTTGACTCGCTGAC
This sequence comes from Thereva unica, assembly GCA_949987705.1. Taxonomy (NCBI): domain Eukaryota; kingdom Metazoa; phylum Arthropoda; class Insecta; order Diptera; family Therevidae; genus Thereva; species Thereva unica. The sequence continues at coordinate 26,531 of CATLJY010000054.1, forward strand.
TGGATTCTGTGTAAGGTTGTATGGTGAGTCTTTCCGCATTGGAAACATCTACCTTTACTGGGACACTGTGATGAGCGATGGCCTGCTCTCAGGCAATTGATGCATAGATCCTTTGATTTGACTGTGTTATATCTCTCATCAATGCTGAACTGCACATATTTGGGGCATTTCCCTATGGCATGTGCGCCTTTGCACAGGATGCATACGCTTTGATTTGCGACGTGGAAGGCTTGGCTTCTTCTTCTTGGGTGCTCTCTGGACTTGCTTTCGTGAGGTTCATTCTTGTGGGTTGTTGGTTTGCTGACAGCTTCCAAGGTTCTGAACCTGGTTTCCAAGAATTCGCGTAGTTCCACCCATGTTGGAATCGATTGCCTTGATTTGGTGCTCTGCGACTGTTCCCAATGTTCGTGAGTTTCGCTTGGTAGTTTTTGGACCAGCAAGTGGATGAGAATGGGATCCCAATTTTTTGTTGAGACCTCCAGATTCTCAATGGCGGTGAGGCATTCGTGTGTCCTCGTTTTCAGCTCCTTGATGCCTTGAGCTGTTTCTCGGGTTAGTTTTGGTTGGTTGAGCAGAATGTCGAGCTGGGTTTTCAACAATGCTCTCTTGTTGTCGTAGTTATCGACGAGAAGTTGCCATGCTGGTTCATAATTGGCGTCACTAATGAGCGTGTTGCTGAGTAGTCGTGCAGCTTCTCCAGAAAGATGAGCCTTTAGATATTGGAGTTTTTGTGCTCCTGTTAACGATATTTTGTTATGCACAAGGCTGGAAAATAAATCCAGGAATGATGGCCACGACTCGTAATCCCCTGCAAATGTGGGTATCGATATTCTTGGGAGTTTCACATTGTTGTTGGGCTGCGTAATGCAGCTGTTGTTTAGTTCGGCTGATGACTGCTCCGTTCGTGCGACTGGTGCTGTGACTGACAGCGTTTCGTGATAGTCTTCATCGATTTTGCAGTACATATCGATATAGGCGTTTTCTGTGTCGGCATACCAATCCTCTTTGAAGTATAGCTGCTCTTTCTCGTCCTTCTTTGTCTTGACTGATGTAATCTGTCGATGATTGTTCTTGAATTCCGTCCAGTCATCGTCGAGCATCTTGAGCCTTTTTTGAAAATACTGCGCTGTCTTCCTAGATGGGCCATCCTTGAGATAGTTTCTGAAAGACCTTTCGAGTCTCTCTCGTACTTCGCTCTGTTGAATTATTAAAGCCTCCATACTTGTATTGCGGCTTGAGTTATCTTATTGAATCACAATCCGGCTCGAAGGACCAATGTTCAGAATTAGCAATTTAATTTCTGACTCATAAAAAAGGTGCCGGAAGGGTGCGATTCAATAAAAAGATAACTTTTTCCAATAACCAAATTACTATTTATTCGCAATTAATTATTAGATTTTCTTAAATATAAATTCAATAAAAATTCAACAAATTGCCAAAATATTTCAATTCAATCTTAAATTCGTTATTAATTCGTGATTTAGTACTTGAAAATTCGTAAATTATTCTTTATTTGTTTGTAAATAAGAATTACCAAAAATATTGCTTGCTCTGATAGCTTAATTGATAACGCCACCTATCTGTCAGATGACGATCGATGTTTCGCCTGATGTGTTCTGCAATTAGAACAGCCAGGAATAACCTTTGTGTTGCTGCACTCTGGTTTCGTTTCTTAGGAATCGCTTGGGATTTGCTTGTTGCTTGCTGCCTGGTTGCTGCTTGCTGCCCTGGTTGCGGCTTGCTGGACTGCTTTGCCTTGTTTCAAATTCGCAAATTCGTCCCTCTGTGGTTGGTTAGAGTAACTGCTGAAATCAATTTTGGTGATTAAGTTACTGCTGTATTAAAGACTTCAAAACTGTCTTTAATTCGGGCTTTACTGGGAAAAGACCTCAATTCTGTCTTTCCAGAATGCTAAGTTCGATACTTAGGCTTTGAAATTGCTTTATTGCTAAAACCTCAATACAGATTTTATCTTCTAGTTCAAGACTCTAGAAAGATTAAAAGCAATCTGATTTAACGCCGTCTGTGCGTCGGTATTTATTTCTCTTTGAATAATGGTTGAGGCTATTCTGTAGTAGGGGGCTTCGTTCTCGAAGTACATAATTTCGGGTTTATGTACTAGATCGGCGTGCGATGTCCGATCAGCTGTTCTTGTTTATCTTACGGCTGTCAAATGGAGGCTTTTTACATGGTAAGTGTTTTCTTCTAATTTTAGTTTATTTACTAATTTTAGTTAATATTTTTAGGTTTTCTAGTGGGGATGGACGAGGAGGTGGAGCCCGCGACCATCATATTGGGGTTGTCAGGTGAGTACTTTTGTGGGACTTGTTTTGGATTTTTAATTAATACTTTTTTGTTTACAGACTGTGATTTGCCGACGGCATTTCGGCATCTTCGTGGATGGATTTTCTGATGGGTTTTTGGTTTTAAAAACAGGTAAAAATTTAATATTTATATTTAATAATTCGTTTCTATTTGCAGGTACGAATTTCTTGTTGTTTTTTGTTGTTTAGTGCTGTCCCTTAACGTGTGTGTTTTTTGTAGATTTTGTAGATCCATGTAATTAGTTTGTTTGTTTATTTCCAATAAAATTAAAATATTGAAAAACTTGTGTTTTTATTTATTACTCCTTTTTTTATTTTATTTCGTTTTCAGGGTTTTTTTTGCAGGTTTTTGATTTTTAAAAATAAAGTGAAGAAAATAGTGAATCTTGTGGTTTTATTTATATATTGCCTTTTTGCTTGTTGTTTATTTTCAGTGTCGCCGGAACAGCTTATTGTATTCTACTTATCATACCCTTTCATTTGATACCTATATCGAGGGGGTTGTGAAGAAAATGGTAATGCGTACTCTTAAAGTGGCCTCGGTGGATCTAACTATTTATTGAGTATACTATATTGCTTATTGTATTCTAATTATCATACCCTTTCATTTGATACCCATGTCGAGGGGTTGTGAAGAAAATGGTATTCCGCCCTCATGAGATGACTGCCATGGATCTAACCAGATATTGAGTATATTATATCGGTTATGGTATTCTACTTATGATACCCTTCCAATTAATACCTATGTCGAGGTGGTAGTGAAGAAATGGTAGTCCGCCCTCTTGAGACGGCCGCCATGGATATAAAGACATAGCTTATTGTATTCTACTTATCATACCTTTCATTTGATACCCATGTCGAGGGGGTTGTGAAAAAAGTGGTAGTCCGCCCTCTTTAGATGACAGCCATGGATCTAACCAGATATTGAGTATATTATATCGCTTATGGTATTCTACTTATGATACCCTTTCAATTGATACCTATGTCGAGGAGGTGGTGAAGAAATGGTAGTCCGCCCTTTTGAGACGGCCGCCATGGATATATAGACATAGCTTATTGTATTCTACTTATCATACCCTTTCATTTGATACCCATGTCGAGGGGGTTCTGAAAAAAATGGTAATGGGTCCTTTTGAGGTGGCCTTGGTGGATCTAACTATTTATTGAGTATACTATATTATTTATTGTATTCTACTTATCATACCGTTTCATTTGATACCCATGTCGAGGGGTTGTGAAGAAAATGGTAATCCGCCCTCTTGAGGTGGCCTCGGTGGATCTAACTATTTATTGAGTATACTATATTGCTTATTGTATTCTACTTATCATAAACTTTCATTTGATACCCTTGTCGAGGGGGTTGTGAAGAAAATGGTAATACGTCCGAGGGGGTGGTGAAGAAAATGGAAATGCGTCCTTTTGAGGTGGCCTTGGTTTATCTAACTATTTATTGAGTATATTATATTCCTTATTGTATTCTACTTATCATACCGTTTCATTTGATACCCATGTCGAGGGGTTGTGAAGAAAATGGTAATCCGCCCTCTTGAGATGACCGCCATTTATCTAACCAGATATTGAGTATATTATATCGCTTATGGTATTCTACTTATGATACCTTTTCAATTGATACCTATGTCGAGGTGGTGGTGAGGAAATGGTAGTCCGCCCTCTTGAGACGGCCGCAATGGATATAAAGACATAGCTTATTGTATTCAACTTATCATACCCTTTCATTTGATACCCATGTCGTGGGGGTTGCGAAGAAAATGGTAATACGTCCTCTTGAGGTGGCCTCGGTGGATCTAACTATTTATTGAGTATACTATGTTGCTTATTGTAGTCTACTTATCATACCCTTTCATTTGATACCCATGTCGAGGGGGTTGCGAAGAAAATGTTAATCCGCCCTCATGAGATGTTGCAGAAAATCGCTACTGTATTTGCTAGCGGTAGTTTGGAAATTTCGACCGACGTTTTACTTGCACAGAGTGTGCAGACACCAGTCTTACTTTAAGCATAGAAGCAAGCGGATCAATAAAATTAGTTGTCTATATTTCGAAATCGGGTCTTTTTTATTTCTTAAAACCTTTATTTCAGAAACATCTGGTGCCGAAACCCGGGATCTATAACGAATAGATTTAACTAATATTAAATTTTTTGATCGGTAATTGTTTATCATGGAATCCTCTAGAGCAGTGTATCGTGGGCAGGTCACGCGCCTCGCTAATAGTGCTACGGAATATTTATCCACGCTAAAAAAGGAAGAGGATCCTGAAAATTTGGACTCAATCGAGGAAGAGTTAACTGTTGCTTTCCAACGGTTATCAGCAGCGCATGAAAGCCTTAATAAAACCAATAACGAACTACGCTCTTCGATGAACATTAAGGAGGATGCTGCAAAGGAATGGGAGAAAGTGGCCGAATATGAAGATTTGGCTATTGGGGTTCTATCACGTCTTCAACTACGAATGGAGAAAATTAAGATGAAGCGAAGTAATACACCGAAAAGTCCTTCCGCCACAGGTCAGAATCAACAACATGCTACCATGTTGCCGAAATTACCACTATCACGATTTTCGGGATCTCTCAAGGATTGGATACCGTTCTGGGAGCAGTTTAAAACTGCGATCCATGAAAACGGTTCCTTATCAGGTGCCGAGAAATTTAATTACCTACGTTCTGTGCTAACCGGCAAAGCCGAAAAATCAATAGCGGGATTTACCCCATCAGCTGCATGTTATGATGGAGCAATTGCACTTCTACAAGAAGAATACGGCAATACGGAAAAATTGATCGACCATAACATGCAGGAATTAATGGCTTTACAATCCATATACCAAAGGTCGGACGTAACAAAGCTTCGAAATTTATACAACACTGTGATGACGTGCGTACGTTCTCTTACAGCCTTGGGTGTAGCAACTTGCAAGTACTACATAATGTTGAAAACAATCCTGTTAAAATGTCTACCTAATGAATTGAGGATTGAATACCATCGACAGCAATCCACCGTTGGAGAAAAGTCTAATACATCGCAGGGAGATCAAACAGATGTAAACATGCATGCAGAAACCGCTTCGGAAATAACGTCGACTTCCACACTTGCGCTAGAAGGCGACAATTCAGTGTGAAATATTTTGAAGTTCATCAAGAGAGAAGTAGAGTCCCTTGAAAAGGCATCCGTCGACACAATAAAGCTATCGAATTCCAACAAACGGTTATCTACAGTTCCTACAGCAGCGGCTATGACTGTGGCAGCAAAAAAAATTTGCATATTTTGTAAGGCAAGGCGCAAATTGAGACGCGTATAGCGCGTGTGGGGTGGCGCAGCACAGCGCGATTTTCTGTAACCATGGGAAACTAACAGAGCCGCGCAAATTAACTAGTCGACGCGAGGTGGCACGACTCGCGTCATCTACGACACGCGTGGCTTTGTGGTCGAACCACAGTTTCTCGTGCCGGTCATGTCAACAAGTAACAAGTGTATTTCTAAATTTCATCGGTTGGAATCGGTTTTTGGGCATTGCATCCATTTGCATCAATGGAATGTTCGATCATTCCATGCACTTCAGTAAATTGGCGTCACTCATTCGGAAGTAATTACAAAAATCAGCATCACTCATCTTACTTGTGGTTCTAAATTGTCCACATTTTCCCTTTCTAATAGGATATATTTATTGGGTGATTTCAATTTTTTTGTCGCTAAATAATTTAGAAACATTTTGTCCTCAGCATCATTATCTGATTCTGATTCTGAACTTAACAACTCTAATAACAATTTTTTCTTCCGCGAGCCAGACATTGCCGCTAGTGGCGCATCGAAACTGCGTCTCAATATGCGGATCACCGCGCTACGCGTGTGACACGTGCGTGTCAAGCTGGTCGCGTCATGTCAGCTCACACGCGCTATACGCGTCTCAATTTGCGCCTTGCCTAAAAGCTCGCAGCATTCGGCGTTAGTGTGTAATTCCAATAATTTGACATTAGATCAACGTAAAGAAATTTTAAGAAACGATGGACGATGTTTTCGTTGTTTAAAACAGGGGCATAGGTCAAAGTTTTGCAGAGTTAAAGGTGTGAAGTGTGGCAAATGCAAAGGAAAACATCCTTCAGCTTTGTGCGATCCAAGCTTTAAGGCTCAGTTTGAAGCTCAAGCTTCATTAATAAAAGTTCAAGCTAAAGCAGCTTCTCATGCTCCTAATAAAAGTGAAAATGTGTCAGAGATAACGCAAGGTCTTAATTTATGTGCGCAAAATAAACCTTCCAAGTGCAACACCATTTTTCTTAAAACCGCACGAGTAATCGCTTCTGATATTGGATCCTTTAAGCGGATATTAGTTCGTGGAATTATTGACGGTGGAAGTCATTTCTCTTACGTTACTGAGGCTGTAGTGAAAAAATTAGGATTATCAGTGATAGGAACGCAACGGCTAAATTTACTGATATTTGGAAGTGACGGACAGTCTACAGGAACAAAATATAACCAGGTACGATTAAGGTTAAAAAGCCAATTTAATAACTCTTTTATAATTTTCGATGCATTGGTGGTTCCACAAATTTGTGCTGACGTCTTAGCGGCTCCAAATAAAAACAACTTTCAGTTAGAAGAGTACCAATTTGCTGACTCTTTGCAAATTAATGATGGAATTGAAATAGAAGACGGACTTAGTGTATTAATAGGTGCGGATGCCTACTGGTCAGTTGTTACGGATAAATTCTATAAAATTACTCCAAAACTAACTGCTGTGGAAACTATTTTCGGCTGGACTCTTCATGGGCCAGCAGGCGATGATACATTTGTTTCTACGAAAATGACAGGAGCTTGCTTTTCTTTAAGCGCCATTGTTACCGATAACGAAATTTCAAAGTTATGGAATCTCGATATTTTAGGAATCTCTAATGAAGTGGACTGTGTTAAAGACCAGGAGTTATTCGAAAAATGTATTACGAGATGCAAGGATCGTTATGTAGCAAGTCTTCCCTGGAAAAATCCGAGCATCGTTTTAGATGATAATCGTGACGGCGCACTTAGAAGATTTCACTGTTTAGTCAGAAAATTAGCGAGAGATACGAAAAGGTTTCTTGAGTATGATGTGGAAATAACAAAGCTTATAAAAGCGGGATTCGTGGAACGCGTAGAAGACATGCATAGTGAAAAGAGGATCTACTACTTACCCCATCGCCCAGTTTATCGAGAAGATAAGGCCACAACTAAACTAAGGATAGTCTTTGACGCCTCCGCTCACGGACCAAACGCTACTTCACTCAACGATAATCTCTATATTGGGGAAAATTTATTGCCAGACGTCTTGAAGGTAATTTTGAATTTTCGTGCTGCAAGAATCGGATTAGTATCGGATATAGAAAAGGCGTTTCTGCAGATTCTTTGGAATGAAAATGAAAATGATAGATTTTTTTGGTATGCCAATTCAATTAACTCATTGCAGGATTTGCCACCATTAGCTGTTTTCCGACTCACCAGAGTAACTTTCGGTGTTACTAGCAGCCCCTTTCACTTGACTGCCACTATTAGAAGACATCTTTCTGTCGAAGCATCACGATATCCTAAAACTTGCGAAGTAATGCAAAATGCATTTTATATGGACGATCTAGTTTTTGGCGCTGATAATGAAGCAGAAGCAGAAAAATTCTATTTAGAGGCGAAGACCATCATGCAGAGCGCATATATGCGCCTATACAAGTGGAATAGTAATCACCCAAAATTACGAGCCTTGTTTATCGCACATGGAGAAGAATGCCCTGTTATTCAGAAAGTGCTAGGAGTAGTATGGAACCCTTTTAATGATGATTTAAGCGTTAATCTGGATCCAGTCATACAATTTATAAGGAACGAAATTGTTTATACGAAAAGAGGTGTGTTACAAGTTATTTCTCGGATTTTTGACCCCATTGGTATGCTTAGCCCAGTCACTGTGAAACTAAAGATATTGTTCCAGGATTTATGGAAATGCAAATTATCATGGGACGAACTCTTGGATAAAGAAGAAAAAGTAAGATTCTCTGAGTGTTGTAAAGATTTATTGAATCTTTCAGATTTGTTCCTGCCGAGGTCTGTCTTAAGCGATCAAGCTTCATCTACTTTGCAGCTGCATATTTTCGCTGACGCGAGCTTACGTGCTTATGGAGCCGTCGCATATATTAAGAGCATAAACAAATCAGGTAAAGCTGTTGTGTACTTTCTTTGTTCCAAGAATCGAGTAGCGCCTCTTAAGGAAGATGGTAGTTCTGGAGAATTAACTCTACCAAAGTTAGAGTTGACGGCAGTGCTGATCGCCTCACGATTATTTTTCTACATAAAGAATTCTCTTAAGTTGCAGTTTGAAGGCACATATTTATGGACCGATTCTCAGATTGTGAAGCACTGGATACGCGGACGGGCTGATCAGTGGAAACCTTTTGTGCGTAACAGGGTAGAAGAAATTCAACGTATTACGAGGATCGAATATTGGAAACACTGTCCCGGGAAATGCAATCCAGCAGATTTGTTGACACGTGGAAAAGGTGCGGAGTTTCTTATAGAATCAGCTTTGTGGAAACACGGGCCGGACTGGCTTCGTGAGGAAACTGGTCATGAATATCCGATGGAAGAAAACTTGCCGATTGAAGCAACAGTGCTAGCTATGCTAAATCCGTCTGCGCCATCTTCGACTGTTACGATCAAGGAACCAATCATTCCTCCCTCAAAATACAGCAGCTGGAGGCGTCTATTGCGGGTTACGGCTTGGATTCTCCGCTTCAGCAAGGGAAAGAATCGACCGACGACACGTTTTTTGACAGCACAAGAAATTAATCAAGCGAAAAGCTATTGGATAAAAAATACCCAAAATTTTTATTTTCAGGAGGAGATTAATGCTTTGCTAAATCCTCGAGAGATCGCTCGTTCCTCAAAGTTACTTAGCCCAAATCCAAAGTTAGATGGAGAAGGATTTTTAAGAGTATCGAGCAGGATGCAGTTTCTACAAGGTAGCGAGAATGATAGGTACCCAATCATCTTGCCTAAATCATCACCTATTACCCATCTTATAGCGAAGGACGCTCACGAACGAGTTCTACATGGTGGCGTGAACTTAGTTATAACCAAACTAAGAGAACATTTTTGGATAGTAAGAGGGAGAGCTCTAATAAAGGCGATTGTGAAGAGATGTGTAATTTGCAAAAAGCTCAAGGAGAAGCCATTTTCACAACCTTTCGCACCTTTACCAAAGGAGAGACTATTATCTTCCAGACCATTCGAATCCGTGGGAATAGATTTTGCCGGTCCACTTTTTGCGAAAAACAGCGAAGGCAACGTAACGAAGTGTTACATCCTGGTTTTCACTTGCGCAGTGGTTCGTGCTGTGCACCTCGAACTAGTCCCATCTCTAACCACCGAAGGATGCCTATCTGCATTAAGAAAGTTTGTTGCACGAAGAGGAGCCCCAAAGGTAATATTTTCGGATAATGCTAAAACCTTTCAGAGAGCGGCCCTTGAAATATCAAATTTGAATATTATAAACAACGAAGTTTTTCAAGGATTTTTGACAAACCATGCTATATCCTGGCGTTTTATAGTGGAACGCGCCCCCTGGTGGGGTGGTTTTTGGGAGCGTATGGTACGAAGCATAAAGGAGATCTTAAGAGTAGTCCTTGCTAAGAAAACCTTAAATTACGAACAGTTGGAAACGTTATTGGTAGAAGCCGAGAGTGTCATAAATCAACGACCAATGACCTACCTTAGTGACGATCCTGCCGATTTGACACCACTAACGCCTGCGCATTTCCTGACCGGATATGGAGAAGCCTCGTCTGACCTGTCAGATAATTTGCTATTACCTACAGCCGATGACATAAGGAAAAAATGGAAGTTCCGGTTAAATATGATCCGTCTCTTTGTGGAAGCGATGGCGCCATGAATATTTGCAGTTGTTGCGTTCACACCATCATTCGCATCCAAGTGCATCATCATTAATAAAAACTGGCGAAGTGGTCCTGGTTTTCGATCAATCGAAGCCCAGGCTACTTTGAAGGCTTGCGATAATAGAATCCGTTTTCGAAGGAAGAGACGGGAAAGTACGAGCCTGCGAGGTGCGTTTTGCTGACGGGACAAGACTCAAGAGGCCCATACAATTATTATACCCTTTAGAAGTCAACTGATATCGCGGGCCGGAGGATGTTGCAGAAAATCGCTACTGTATTTGCTAGCGGTAGTTTGGAAATTTCGACCGACGTTTTACTTGCACAGAGTGTGCAGACACCAGTCTTACTTTAAGCATAGAAGCAAGCGGATCAATAAAATTAGTTGTCTATATTTCGAAATCGGGTCTTTTTTATTTCTTAAAACCTTTATTTCAGAAACATGAGATGACCGCCATGGATCTAACCAGATATTGAGTATATTATATCGCTTACGGTCTTCTACTTATGATACTCTTTCAATTGATACCTATGTCGAGGTGGTGGTAAAGAAATGGTAGTCCGCCCTCTTGAGACGGCCCCCATGGATATAAGGACATAGTTATTGTATTCTACTTATAATACCCTTTCATTTGATACCCATGTCGAGGGGGTTGTGAAGAAAATGGTAATCCGCCCTCTTGAGATGACAGCCATGGATCTAACCAGATATTGAGTATATTATATCGCTTATGGTATTCTACTTATGATATCCTTTCAATTGATACCTATGTCGAGGTGGTGGTGAAGAATTGGTGGTCCGCCCTCTTGAGAAGGCTGCCATGGATATAAAGACATAGCTTATTGTATTCTACTTATCATACCCTTTCATTTGATACCCACGTCGAGGGGGTTGTGAAGAAAATGGTAATCCGCCCTCTTGAGATGACAGCCATGGATCTAACCAGATACTGAGTATATTATATCGCTTGTGGTATTCCACTTATGATACCCTTTCAATTGATACCTATGTTGAGGTTTTGGCGAAGAAACGGTAGTCCGCCTTCTTGAGATGGCCGCCATGGATATAAAGACATAGCTTATGATTCCCATGTCGAGGGGTTGTGAAGAAAATGGTAATGCCTCCTTTTGAGGTAGCGTTGGTGGATCTAACTATTTATTGAGTATATTATATTCCTTATTGTATTCTACTTATCATACCGTTTCATTTGATACCCATGTCGAGGGGTTGTGAAGAAAATGGTAATCCGCCCTCTTGAGATGACCGCCATGGATCTAACCAGATATTGAGTATATTATATCGCTTATGGTATTCTACTTATGAATCCCTATCAATTGATACCTATGTCGAGATGGTGGTGAAGAAATGGTAGTCCGCCCTCTTGAGACGGCCGCCATGGATATAAAGACATAGCTTATTGTATTCTACTTATCATACCCTTTCATTTGATACCCATGTCGAGGTGGTTGTGAAGAAAATGGTAATGCGTCCTTTTGAGGTGGCCTTGGTGGATCTAACCAGATACTGAGTATATTATATCGCTAGTGGTATTCTACTTATGATACCCTTTCAATTGATACCTATGTCGAGGTTTTGGTGAAGAAACGGTAGTCCGCCCTCTTGAGAAGGCCGCCATGGATATAAAGACATAGCTTATTGTATTCTACTTATCATACCCTTTCATTTGATTCCTATATCGAGGGGGTTGTGAAGAAAATGGTAATGCGTACTCTTAAAGTGGCCTCGGTGGATCTATTCATTTGATACCCATGTGGAGGGGGTTGTGAAGAAAATGGTAATCCGCCCTCTTTAGATGACAGACATGGATCTAACCAGATATTGAGTATATTATATCGCTTATGGTATTCTACTTATGATACCCTTTCAATTGATACCTATGTCGAAGTGGTGGTGAAGAAATGGTAGTCCGCCCTCTTGAGACGGCCGCCATGGATATAAAGACATAGCTTATTGTATTCTACTTATCATACCCTTTCATTTGATACCCATGTCGAGGTGGTTGTGAAGAAAATGGTAATGCGTCCTTTTGAGGTGGCCTTGGTGGATCTAACCAGATACTGAGTATATTATATCGCTTATGGTATTCTACTTATGATACCCTTTCAATTGATACCTATGTCGAAGTGGTGGTGAAGAAATGGTAGTCCGCCCTTTTGAGACGGCCGCCATGGATATAAAGACATAGCTTATTGTATTCTACTTATCATACCCTTTCATTTGATACCCATGTCGAGGGGGTTGTGAAGAAAATGGTAATGCGTCCTTTTGAGGTGGCCTTGGTGGATTTAACTATTTATTGAGTATACTATATTCCTTATTGCATTCTACTTATCATACCATTTCATTTTATACCCATGTCGAGGGGTTGTGAAGAAAATGGTAATCCGCCCTCTTGAGATGACCGCCATTTTTCTAACCAGATATTGAGTATATTATATCGCTTATGGTATTCTACGACGACTACAACTTCGTAACAGACTTAATGTTCGCCGACGATAGCGCTGTTTTCGCCGACACAGATGCCGAAGCAACGGACATCTTATACGATATTTCCCGCATCGCCCAATCATACGGGTTAAAAATCAATGCGGAAAAGACCAAAGTGCTCACAACGGATGGATCTAGAGCCAGTGTTCACCTCGATGGAACCCAAATCGAACAGGTTCCAAGGTTCAAATATTTGGGATCATTGGTTGAGGAAACGAAAGTAGCATCGACGGCCGACGTTCACAGCCGTATCTGCCAGGCAACAGCAACATTCGCCTCGCTCAAGTGGTGCATATAGAAACGAGCAAATATCTCCATAAAAACAAAACTACGTCTTTACCGAACCTTGATTCTTCCGATTCTTCTTTATGGATCTGAAACGTGGACACTGCTCAAACCGGACATTAAGAAGCTGGAGGTCTTCCAAATGCGATGTTTGAGGCAGATCCTCCGTGTCTCACTCCGTGATCGCCTTCGAAACGAGGTTGTCAGACAAAGATGCGATCAGCAAACACTGATCGAAGAAGAAATGCAAAAACGTCGACTACGGTGGTTTGGACATGTTTGCCGAATGGATGATAACCGCTTGCCACGTAAACTTCTCTGGCGAGACCGTCCTGCAGACTGGAGAATACAGCGATCAGCACCGAAGAAAACCTGGTTGAAGAACATCGAGGGTGACTTAAAGAATCAACGATTATCAGTTACCGAGGCTCGAGACACCGCCAAAAACCGAGAAGAATGGAAGCGAATCGTGAAGAGAGTTCGGGACCCAGCGGCACCGACAGCAGCGTATCCGTTGCGGGGACGTCCCGCTCGGACCGCCAGCTATCGGATCAAAGAAGAAGAAGAAGATTCTACTTATGATACCTTTTCAATTGATACCTATGTCGAGGTGGTGGTGAAGAAATGGTAGTCCGCCCTCTTGAGACGGCCGCCATGGATATAAAGGCATAGCTTATTGTATTCTACTTATCATACCCTTTCATTTGATACCCATGTCGTGGGGGTTGCGAAGAAAATGGTAATACGTCCTCTTGAGGTGGCCTCGGTGGATCTAACTATTTATTGAGTATACTATGTTGCTTATTGTAATCTACTTATCATACCCTTTCATTTGATACCCATGTCGAGGGGGTTGTGAAGAAAATGTTAATCCGCCCTCATGAGATGACCGCCATGGATCTAACCAGATATTGAGTATATTATATCGCTTATGGTCTTCTACTTATGATACCCTTTCAATTGATACCTATGTCGTGGTGGTGGTGAAGAAATGGTAGTCCGCCCTCTTAAGACGGCCGCCATGGATATAAAGAAATAGCTTATTGTATTCTACCTATAATACCCTTTCATTTGATATCCATGTCGAGGGGGTTGTGAAGAAAATGGTAATCCGCCCTCTTGAGATGACAGCCATGGATCTAACCAGATATTGAGTATATTATAGCGCTTATGGTATTCTACTTATGATATCCTTTCAATTGATACCTATGTCGAGGTGGTGGTGTCATCTAATCGTCAAAAACCTGCCTTCTGAGACTCATCGGATGTGGGAAGTAGAACTTGATGGTGCCCCAACCTTACCAACCTTCGAAAGACTCAAGCAATTTCTTGAGAAACGGTTTCGCATGCTTGAAGCCCTTGCAGAATACAAACCTAACACCCAACAACGCACTTCCACGGGATCAACTTCCAAATACCTCACTCACTTCGTTTCCTCAGCAACGACTAAGTGTCAGTGCTGTAAAAAAGATCATACATTACCGAATTGTTCAAAATTTTTAAGTCTCCCTCATCAGCAAAAATATGGCATCGTAAAATCAAACAAATTATGTTTTAATTGCCTTTCAAATTCTCATTCCACTTTAAACTGTTCTAGCAAATTTAAATGCAGGAAATGCGGCAAAGCTCATCACACCTTACTACATAGAATTCCATCGCAAAGTTCAATTCCCAATAACATACAAAATTTTAATAGTCAAGCTACTTCTAGAGAGACATCAGTTCCCAACTTGAATAGTGTGCACGATTTACCTAATAATACTGAAACTACGGTATTTCTCAGTACACAATCTTTCTGCTGTACTAAGCAGAAAAAACGTTTCTCTAAAACCCTTCTTTCCACTGCCTTGCTAAATGTTCCTACCAAAGCAGGTGTTGTGACTCTACGAGCTCTCGTTGACCCGGGATGACAAGTTTCTTTTGTTACTGAAAGAACAGCGAGACAACTTCAAACTGAAAGGCTCCCCTGCTTCAGTAACAATTAATGGAGTATGTGAAACGCCAATTACCCAAGCTCATAAGCAAATAGAATTTTCTTTACAGCCTACAGATCCTTCAACTAAGGAGCAAGTTTCTGTGACGGCCCTAGTTGTACCTTCAATCGCAAATATCTTGCCACCGTCTCCACTTCCGAGAGATGGCTGGATCCATTTAACTAATCTTAATCTTGCTGACCCCCACTATTATTTGCCTGGCAAAATTGACTTACTACTTGGAGCCGATGTGTATTCAGACTTGATTTTAGATGGGCTAATTAAAGGCCCTAAAGGTACGCCTACAGCTCAAAATACCTTACTTGGTTGGCTTTTATTCGGACCAATAAATTCAAGAAGTGAAAATTCTACAATACAATCACCAATTACTCAGTCTATATTCCCACTGCAAAAACCAAAACTAACTTCATGTTTATCCGCTCTTAACACAGGCACTGCAAAGTGCTTTTCAAGTTTTGTTTCAAAATCTACTAAAGAAAATCGAAAACAATCTAATAACTTTATTCAAAATTTTTCCACTAATCCCATTACCAGTAAATACCAAAATGCAAGCATAACCACACTAACTAATTTTGGTCAACCTAATTACAAGGGTTTCTCCCAAACCTATCAACCATACTTAAATGGATCGCACTCATCACGATCAACAGCTCCTTTGTGCACACACATTCCCAAGCCACTACCAGTTGTTACAGATTCTGAAAACCTTTCAAACACTAAGCTTAACAAACCCTTATTTATACCTTTAACAGCTGATAAGAAGACCATGACGTCCTCGAAAACATGTTACACGAACAAAATTCAGCAATAGAATTAACGGCAAAACTAAGTTATCAAATAAAACAAATGCAAATTTGAAAAAAATCTCTTGTCGATTACATCTACAGAAACCCTACCCAAATTAAAAATAATTTCATATTCTAATAATTTGAATGTCTCCTAAACCAATTTGCTACACAAGTAAGTAACAATGTTAACTCATTAAAATTTACAAAAAATATGTTACCTACAACAACACAAGGATATTGAAAAATACTCAACTGCTACGGACAAACAGTTAGCAGTGAACGCATCGCAAGCATCTCAATACAAGGAACTATTTCCAACGCCCAACGCAACACCTGTTCCTACTAATCAAAATAAACGTAGCATAGGAAAGCCAAAATCAAGTGTTTCTTCGTATTTTAATTTTCTTCAACCATATCCTCATGTTCTAACTTTCCTGACAATATTCTACCGCGGTCAATGAATGCCATTGACTCAAACAATTCAACGTAACTACCTCATTAAATAACTTTATCCCTTTCAAACTCAATAGTCCTCGAATTGCAGGTTAAATTAATACAACCACTTGCACAGCTGCGCACTGCGCACTTTCAGGTACCCTGTAGGACCGGTAAGCTTACAGAAGTACTGAAATCAGCACTTACTGGTAAGGGGTAGGCCTTACCACTCCCTTTTACAGAAGTGCTTACTTTTACACACGATGTCATAGGGGGTAAGGCCTTACTATGGTACTTATCTTAGAGTACTTATAGAACTGCTCATTTGTAAGGGGTATTGTAAGGCAGCAAATGGAACATTGCGAAAAGAGATATTCATGGGCGCCTGTGGATATGTGATCCGGTGTCGAAATGCTTTTATTTTTTCATCTTTTACAAATGCCTTTTTTCCAAGCCCGAGAGTGGCTTTACCTAAGCAGTCCCCCAACTAAATTCTCCAAAGCTGCTTGTCCTCCGTATCGAATGAGAGCCGCGCTATTGAGTATGCTAACGTCGCATTTTATGTCGACGAATATAATTGCCCGTTTTCTTTTTTTCTATAAAATTTATGAAAACTCCAGGAAAGCTCCCTTGAGTCATCGGGCAGATTTTCACTTGTTAGGGTATAATTCTGGACTACACCTTACCATCTGCCTTCTCTTGTAATGGGGTTTGTAAGGGCTCATCTAGCACCAAGAAAATAAGGGGTACCCCTTACCAGATGAGTACTTATTTCAGTGCTCCATCGGTAAGGCCTTCCTAGAATTCCTACTGGGTACTGATTTCATATCCCCCTTTAAAATCATAACAACCATGATTAACCTACATAGCAACTATCTATAAATTTTCGATTACTTTAAGCTTGAGACCGTCAACATGACTTATCCAAACAATAAAAGTACCTCGAAGATATCACTGCCTACATATAAAACTTCAACTTTCTTTTTACTGCCATTAACTTATATGAAACGCAATCATAAAAATCCCACACGTATAAAATGAAGAAAAATTGTATATGTATATTATCCTCTTTTAACATCAGCTTAAATAGAAGAAATCTTATCAATCTGATACCTTCAACAAGAGTATCAAACTAATTACACGTCCTGTACATAAGGATTACATATTCCCAGTCTCAAAATGGAGTTTGAATCCACTTCCTCATGCACACATAACCTAATGTCAATTAAACGAATCGTATTCAATTTCTTCAGTCCATCCACTCTGCTTCATTTTAAAATTTAATTATACAAATCTCCTCATTAACAGCCTCAATAGTCATTTAACCTTGAACTTGAAATCAAGTCAGCTGTAACTAAATTCCTTGTAGTAAAATTGAATATTAATAACTCTGTTATCATAAAAGGTTTGCCGGGCCTTCTCAAATCCCTTTGTTATCAATTGGTTATTTGTTACCGCTATAGTTGAACATCTCATACCGATCATTGCACATACCGACAAATATATGTCCGCAAAACCTAAATAAACAATATGGTACCAAGTTCAGAGCAGTCGAGTTATAGAATCGTCTCTTACAAAGACGTAACCGAGATCGATAATGAGATTAAAAAAAATAATAATAATAAAAAATTCAGGAAAGTACTTTATCATTGAGAGAATAAAAATTCATATTTTGGGCCACTCAGTTGTCTCAAGATGCTAGTGAAAATTATATGTACTACACATTTTAATCAAAACCACTTTTTTGGATGATAAAATTTCACTTTCATGCGTTTCTTGAGGAAGAGACATTCCTAGTAGGATGGAGTAACAAATTATTATGATTAATGTTTAATTATTTTGCTTCCCTTTAGTCAATCTGTTTGATCATTTGCCAATTCAATTCTAGGATCATTGTTATTGCTATGCTACTTAGTTTTGAAACGATGAACAGCTATGCAAAAACACTAAGATTTTCATTTAATATTTGTTGCAAACATCCCGACGGAAAATTCGTCTTCATTTTAGTAATGGGGACATTATTAAAATAAAGGTTTTACAAAATGTACTAATAAAGGTTACTCGATTCTAAAGTCATTGTTTATTTATTTAATGCTCCTCTCCTTCCTTTTCTCTCATTTTAGTTTCAATACCCCACGGCAATTTGTTAATCTACAGTTTTGAAACACTGCAATGTTTCAACGGGGGGGAGTATGTTAAATTCTTCACCATGTAAACAAGGTCCCCTTCTTTCCCTTCGGCGTAATCACCACATTCCTGTAGGGCATCATTAACAATTTATTTTCAGACTATATTTTAAAACTTATAAACGGTGCGATCGGACCTAAACAAGGAAGGAAGAAAATCCCAGAGTCTGCATCTACAGTTTCTTCCCGATGAAGAAGACAATTCATCAGCATAAAATTCAGCAACTGAAGTTTCTTCCAGATGAAGATGACAACATACTAAAACAAATCATCAGCATTCTAGTTAGCAGTAACTTCATCAAAAACTAACCATAGAATAATTCAAGTAAATTAGGTCATTTTCACTCAAAATTTCACAAAACAAAATTATAAGCGATCTGGTAACCCATATCACATAAAGCTTTCCCGTTGCACCGTGCTATCCCCACTTCAGTTGATATCGAGTGAACAAGTCACTTACCGTTGCCCATTACTACCCCACTCCAGTTTACTTCGATAAAATTATAAAAGTCATCGAATACATGATTCGCTCTCTCTTGGCATTGGGACTTGGACCGAGACACTGGACGTTGGACATCAAACCAGGTAGTAGAACTCTTATCCCTATTATCCCCATCCTTAGTAGTGATACTATTTAAGACTACTATTCCTTGAATACTAACAATTAACACCTCACAATATTACTCTCGGAATTTGTCCGTGAGTAATTTTTTGGATTGTTCTTGGCATTTGCCCAGGAACAACTAGTAACTAGTGTGCAATATTACCTTCGGAATTTGTTCTTAAGTAATTAGCACCTGTACTATTTTACAGTATTCTCCGGAATAATTACTAACACCTCACAATATTACTCTCGGAATTTGTGCGTGAGTAATTTTTGTATTATTCTCGGAAGTTGCACGTGAATAAAAATACAGGGACACTATTACTTTCGGAATTTGTTCGTAAGTAAATAGAACCTGTACTATTTTTCAATATTCTCGGAAGTTGTCCGTGAATACAAATACAGGGACACTATTACCAGAGATAACATAATACTCCGTATAAAGATGCGACAGCTAGAACAAAAAAGCCGAACGCTTTTTGCCTCGGCAGGCCTCTGAGATTGCCTCCCCTTAGCAGCATGCAACATATTCGAGTTTCTAGCTACACAAGGAGGCGAACGTGGTCATGGTCCGCAGCACAAGACATGCGGTGAGTTTGTGGATAAGGAAGCTAGAATTTTAGGGGGGCAAGGAAAGGAACTGACAACAGAATATTTCTCGCAACATCTTTTTTTCTTTCTCATCTTTCAAACGTTTGCCTCTAGCGCTACATTGAAGGATTTCCCTGATGCTTTGTATTTGAACTATTTCTTAGAACATTCCGTGTAGTTTTTTTAATGACTGTCTGAGATCCACTATCAATTTCACTTGATTTCAAATTCTTGGTGAGAGGGTTTGCGATATTTTTAAAATAGGTGATTAGTTGAGGTTTTGGTTACTTTTTTTTATTTTCTGGTATTTCGGTATTGGCTAACTCGATTGATTTTAGAATCGAATTTAGGTAATTATTCTTTGTTTTATTTTATCCAAATCTGGGACAAGTTCCTTTTCTAAATGCTTGTAAAGTTAACTCCCCGCCCACAATAAAAAATCGTACGTCTGCTCAAAACAATTCGATCGTATTTGTTTTGGTAAAAATAAATTAAAAATAGGTTCAATACCTTTATAGGCTTCATGTCCAGTCAATTTTCAGGAAAAACGTATGACAGAAGGAATTCATTCTCGGACTTGCAATTACAGGATTTATCCATTTTAGAGTCCCCTTATCAACAATTAAATATTGAGCTCGTAAATATATACTGCAAACAATGGAAGGTGAAAAACAATTTCTTTATATTTGTTCTTCTGGTGGAAACTAAAAAAAAATAAGTTTTCAAATTTTTGGACTTCCATTTTATTAGTTATAAATTTTCAAAAAGTCGAAAATCTTAAAATTTTAACAAATTTTGAAATCTTTAAATTGATCTAGTTCAAAAACTATTTGACATAGAAAGCTGAAAGTAGCACCAATTTCTTCTGCTTCAATAAGGCTTTAATACGTGATATACAATATAGTATTATTAGTAAGAATAAAACTATAGTATTATTAGTAAGAACGAAACTTTTGTTTTTGGACTATCTTTTGGAATAATAACTTGATCGAAAACTATCCCCAAGACAACCCTTATTACTAAATTTTAGGGCTTCACACTTGCTCTATTTGTGGCCCAAAGTCAACCCTGTCAGACCCGCGGATCCCACCCCTACAGCCACTGCTGAAGTTAAATTATTTTCTTATGTCCAAAATAAAGGTTTCACTGCCAATTTTTAATGAACAAGAACATATGTATATTTCATATAAGACATGGTTTCTAAAACATGCCTATCCCTCAGGTAGAAGCCACCCCACCTCTAGGGGATGAAAACTAAATTATTTAATTTTATACCTAAACTTCAATTAAATAATTTAGCTCTCACCGCTAATGGTGCGGGTGATTTCCGATGCCCGAGAGCAGAGGTATCGTTTCCAAAATTTATTTTTAATCTAATAGGTGTATGTTAGGGTTTGTCAGTTTTTAAAAACCGGTTTTTACAAGAAAATTTTGTAATTCGAAATTCGGGGTTTCCAGTAAAAACAAAACGGTTTTAAATTTATACATTGCACTTCTTCTGACAGCTACATTGAGTTATCCGAACAGATATTATCAAACTTATATAATCTATAGAAGATGAGATGTTAGAATAAGTAACGAAGAAGAAAATTAAGACATACCTATGTGTGTATCTACTACAACACTTAATAAGTTCATCATATAGATGGGCCCACTACTGTCATATATATAGAATTTTTTTTATATGGCAGTGCTAAGCTCAGGAATCACCCTTTGTACTACCAGTGCGTCATGTCGTTTATCGTCATGGTGCAATGTCTAGCACAAGCTTAGTACGGGGGGGGGGAATAGGTTAAGGGTTATGAGGGTTCGAAGAGGTGTTGGAGAAGATGACGATGAACCCTGCGTTTGAACTCTTGGATGTTGTATGATCTCGGAAATACTGGCTGCGAGAGATTATTCCACAGTCAAGTTGTTCTATTTACAAACGAATTCATATCTTGTTGAGTGCGTGAAAGGGGGAGTTGAAGGTAGAAGGAATGAGACGAGTGGGCTAATCCAGTGTTGTGGTTATAAGATTGCCGTGGAGGCAGGAGAGCGTTTATTTCGGAGGAACAGTCGCTATAATAGTAGCGATAAAATTTTGTCATTGCTGCTACATTCCTACAGTGACTCAAGGGGTCGATGGTGGAGCAGGCGGTGTCGTCATCAATTAATTTAAGTGCGCTTTTTTGCTCTTTATCTAACAATACCAAGGTGGTTATCGAATCGCCGCCCCAAACGAGGGAGTTGTATTCGAGAAGAGGCCGAATGTAGGATTTATAAATAACAGCACGGGCCGATGGCTGGAGGAGGAACTTGCACCTCTTAAGCTTGTTTGGCGATTTGGAATATGTTTTCTTTCCATCGCAAGTCTTTGGCTAATGTCACGCCTAAGATGTGTAGGGATGTGTCGGCCATTAGTTTAACGTCATCCACTGTTAAGGATGGTGAGGTGTTGAGCTTTTTGTTTCGAAATAAGACAGTACTTAGTTTTGGTGGAGTTTAATTCGACACGATTCTTTTTTCCCCACTCTAGAATGGAATTAATGTCGTTATTAATAGAATTGAACATTAAGGCTGCATTCGGTAACATCATCTGCATAACAAATTGCAAAAATCAAGAGTTCGGTAATGAATACTGCAGGCGTCGTTCGTTCGGTAATATCACCTATTGTCGATTGATGCCGAAAATTGTGCAGATAGCGCAGTTTCAATAAAAATTCCGTTTGTGTCAAAATCTGCTTTTTTTTACTCCAATTTTGTTTATGCACAATTTTGGCAAAACTATCCTTTTGATTATAGTGCTGAGAATCAACTAAAAGTTCCATTAATATATCTAATACACAGTTCGATTTCAGTTCCATTTTCAAAAAATTAAACGATTTGTATCAATAAAATGATATTCGGTAATGTCACAATTCAACTTGCATGAAAAATCAATAATTAAAAATGACATTAGTCGATACAGTTGATTAATGACTACTTTGTCATGCAAATGACTTTACCGAATGCAGCCTGTGTCAAAATCTGTTTTTTTCTCCAAATTTGTTTCTTCACAATTTTGGCAAAACTATCCCTTAGATTATAGTGCTGAGAATCAACTAAAAGTTCCATTAATATATGTATCTATACACAATTCGCTTTCAGTTCCATTTTCAAAAATTCAAACAATTTGTATCAAAAAAATGATATTCGGTAATGTCACAACTCAACTTGCATGAACAATCAAAAATTTCAAATCACATTATAGTTCAGTCAATCTGGCGAAAAAAAAGGCGTCTGCTTGGAAAATCAAACAATTGGATGAAACTTGGTGGAGTAGGTAGGAAGTGATGTTAGAAAGTGACCTTGCTGAAGGCCGCCTGATACTCGTGTGCGTTTTTGAAAAAACTCAAAAAAACTTCAAAAAATATTTTGAAATGGATTTATCTCGAAAACTAAGGATCTTACAAACAAATGTTTCAAATAAAAAATGTAGAGGACATCGTTATCTACATTTTTTGTCATTGGTGCAACATTGTACAACAAAAAGTGTGCGCAGTAGGTGGCGCTAAAGTGCTCAAAAAAGGGTTTTTCACCCTTTTCACCCTTAAATTTTATTTTTTCAGCTACAATCCAAATGGGAAAATTGTTCCTTTCAAAATTACGAACAACTTTTATTTAAACATTTTTTTCATACGACTTACCGTTTCAGAGCAGCAGCTTGATGAAGTATGGAAATCCCAATATTATGCTTGCACAAAGTATAAAGACAAGCAAAGTGCATATAAAAGATGTAAATTTTTGTTTATAACAAATAAATATTAGTTTGAAGTATTAAAATTAGACATTTATAATACGTTTTCTATCATTTACGTTTCAAAGTTATAGTGTAGTGAAATACTGCGTGAACAGCGCACAGGTATACAATGAAATGCATAACGGTATATGTGAGTGGTCCCATTGGGACTTTCTCTGGCAGTTTCAGCATAGTTCGTATAAAAAATACGGATTATACATTTCTAATTTTGATAATTATTAAAAAAATTATTTGTTATAAACATTATTAATTGTTACATTCAAAGTTAAACAAAAATGACATCTTTTATATGCACTTTGCTTGTCTTTATACTTTGTGCAAGCGTAATATTGGGATTTCCATACTTCATCAAGCTGCTGCTCTGAAACGGTAAGTCGTATGAAAAAAATGTTTAAATAAAAGTTGTTCGTAATTTTGAAAGGAACAATTTTCCCATTTGGATTGTAGCTGAAAAAATAAAATTTAAGGGTGAAAAGGGCGAAAAACCCTTTTTTGAGCACTTTAGCGCCACCTACTGCGCACACTTTTTGTTGTACAATGTTGCACCAATGACAAAAAATGTAGATAACGATGTCCTCTACATTTTTTATTTGAAACATTTGTTTGTAAGATCCTTAGTTTTCGAGATAAATCCATTTCAAAATATTTTTTGAAGTTTTTTTGAGTTTTTTCAAAAACGCACACGAGTATCAGGCGGCCTTCAGCAAGGTCACTTTCTAACATCACTTCCTACCTACTCCACCAAGTTTCATCCAATTGTTTGATTTTCCAAGATCCATTTGCCAGATTGACTGAACTAATTAGTCGATACAGTTGATTAATGACTACTTTGTCATGCAGATGACTTTTCCGAATGCAGCCATACCCAAATTAGTAAATGGCTATGTTTTTGGCAAATGTTTTTTTTATATTGCGTTCATTGAGTACCTAAAAACATTTATTTCTATATGATCCCAATGTCGTCCTATCCTAAATTTTGGCATTATATGTACGTTAAGATTGTATGTACAAAATATAATTTTTTCAAAAATTTAGAGAAATATTATTTTGAGATATTCCAAAAACAAAAGTTTCGTTCTTATACTATATTGTATATCACGTATTAAAGCCTTATTGAAGCAGAAGAAATTGGTGCTACTTTCAGCTTTCTATGTCAAATAGTTTTTGAACTAGATCAATTTAAAGATTTCAAAATTTGTTAAAATTTTAAGATTTTCGACTTTTTGAAAATTTATAACTAATAAAATGGAAGTCCAAAAATTTGAAAACTTATTTTTTTTAGTTTCCACCAGAAGAACAAATATAAAGAAATTGTTTTTCACCTTCCATTGTTTGCAGTATATATTTACGAGCTCAATATTTAATTGTTGATAAGGGGACTCTAAAATGGATAAATCCTGTAATTGCAAGTCCGAGAATGAATTCCTTCTGTCATACGTTTTTCCTGAAAATTGACTTCATGTCCAGTCAGCCTATAAAGGTATTGAACCTATTTTTAATTTATTTTTACCAAAACAAATACGATCGAATTGTTTTGAGCAGACGTACGATTTTTATTGTGGGCGGGGAGTTAACTTTACAAGCATTTAGAAAACGCACTTGTCCCAGATTTTGGATAAAATAAAACAAAGAATAATTACCTAAATTCGATTCTAAAATCAATCGAGTTAGCCAATACCGAAATACCAGAAAATAAAAAAAAGTAACCAAAACCTCAACTAATCACCTATTTTAAAAATATCGCAAACCCTCTCACCAAGAATTTGAAATCAAGTGAAATTGATAGTGGATCTCAGACAGTCATTAAAAAAATACACGGAATGTTCTAAGAAATAGTTCAAATACAAAGCATCAGGGAAATCCTTCAATGTAGCGCTAGAGGCAAACGTTTGAAAGATGAGAAAGAAAAAAAGATGTTGCGAGAAACATTCTGTTGTCAGTTCCTTTCCTTGCCCCCCTAAAATTCTAGCTTCCTTATCCACAAACTCACCGCATGTCTTGTGCTGCGGACCATGACCACGTTCGCCTCCTTGTGTAGCTAGAAACTCGAATATGTTGCATGCTGCTAAGGGGAGGCAATCTCAGAGGCCTGCCGAGGCAAAAAGCGTTCGGCTTTTTTGTTCTAGCTGTCGCATCTTTATACGGAGTATTATGTTATCTCTGCTATTACTTTCGGAATTTGTTCGTAAGTAAATAGAACCTGTACTAATTTTCAATATTCTCGGAAGTTGCCCGTGAATATAAATTACTAATCCTTCCCAAACTTATAATCGTCGTTAAAGAGTTCTACTATAGTGCAAGCACAGGTGAGTACCCACATTAATTACTTTCATTTCTATTTTTCCCTATTGTGGTAATGTGGTGACTTTAGATTTCAACGTAGATGAGGTGGGGTTTTCTTTGTTTAGTGATCAACTTAGAAGGGGTCGATTTTCTTTCCACTCATTTATGTGATATGGATTATATTTTCTTTTCTTACATATATTTTTTTATTATTGAATTTAGCTTACAACGTAGTTGAGGTTTCTACATATACATATAAATATTGTGAAATTCTGAGTGAATTGATTACGACAATCAATTAAAATTATCTTAAAGTATTGCCTTCTAATTGTTATAATATAATTGAATTAGAGTAACGTGCATTATATAATTCGTGTACCTAATAACTATCGGTAAACATTACCCATTGAATTAACATACATTTCTATTGTTTCTATTGCACATTCTTTGACTTGCATATTTTGTTATGTTCTTTTCTATATGAATTGTTTTTTATTAACTTCTTGAATTGCCTTTGAATAAATGAATTTGTTACCTAGTGAAGCATATGTTTTTTTCATTTGAGATTGTGCATTTTAATTGGGAGCTGAGCTTCGGAAATTATATTTCATTAAAAAACACATTGCTTGGTTGGATTGTCGGAGGCGCCGCGCCAACTATAAAATCATCACGCAAACTTCATGCCTGTCATCTCACGACATCGTTACAATTTAACTTGAGCAAATTTTGGGAGATAGAAGAGTGTCCAAGGGAAAACAAGTTCTCTTTGGAAGAAGAGCTATGTGAACAACATTTTCAAAAACACGCCAAACGAGCATCTAACCGAAGATATATTGTAGCATTACCTTTCAATTCACAAGTTACTAACTTAGGAAGTTCTTACCAATGTGCACTAAAGCGACTTGAGAGTGTCGAGCGAAAGTTGAGTAATGCTGTAAACATGCTAAGGGCGACGGCGACGGTGCACACAAATTAAAAAGTAGGCTTTGTTGGCTTTTAGCAGCGGTGCGCGTGTTTCTAGTTCCTTGATATTGTCGGCTGCTACTATTGACTCAACGTAGGTAAATACTTTTACCAATTCAAAATCGTGTTCCTCTTCCTTGATTGTGGGACCAATATTAGGTGTTCTTGAAGACGAGGCCACCATGTATTTTATTTAGCTTTTGTTGATGTGCAGTCCCAGCTTTCGTAGACTAATCTAGTCTTGTTCTTGTTCAGTCTGTTTTGTTCTTGTTCGTGCAAGCATAACTAAGTCTTGTTCTTGTTCTTGATCTTACTAAATGAGCAAGAACAAGACAAAACTGCAAGAACAAAAGCATTTTTGCTCATCACTAGTTTGCGCACAATGCATGGAAAATCATGATGTACTTATGTACAAATGCTTTTACAATTATCGTACTAAAAAGTAAATATACACATGTATTTATATCATAATTTCTTGAACATCATAATCAATTTTATATTTTTTGTTTTTAAAAGAATGAATTTAGGTGAAAATTTTGCAAGACTCTTGCTAAAGTCTTGCTCTGGGTCTTCTTGCACAGTTAATCTTGTTCTTGTTTTTGCAAGCATCACTAAGTCTTGTTCTTGTCCAATACTGCAAGAACAGGACAATTTTTACTCATCACTACAAATGTGGCGGGTGTTGTTGTCAAGGACTTACTTTCTTTGTAAGGTGTCGGTAATGAAAAGTCTAATGAAAGTACTGGTATTTCGATGGGACAGTTGATACCGTTGTTTTAACACTATTTCTATCAAGAGTTGCCAAACGACACCTTTCAAAGTATGCTAGTGGAAAATTCTTAGTAGAGCAACAATGGATTTGTAAGAACTGTGGTATTAAATAAGGAAAAAAAAAAATTGGCAGTTATAGGGACTGCCGATAGAAGTGAAAACTTAGAACTTAGATGTTGAAATTCGATTCTTTTGAAGTAATACAAAATTCTATATTTCTTGAAAGGACTAAATCTTTTTGATTGCAGTATTTTCATTAGGACATTAACCAACTTATTAAAATATGTAGCACAAGTAACTGCGTCTTCATTAATAAGTGTACTTTTTTCTATAAAATTTAATGCTGCTGCATCTTCAACCGATATCTCAGAATTATTTTTTAAATTATGTAATAATTGTAGCAATTTTGACCATCCTATTTCATTAGCACTTTTGTAAAAAAAATACAATCGGGTTATGGTAACTAAAGTAAGAAATGAAAATGTTTGATTCGAATTTATCTAAGTATCGCGTAAAAACCGCATCGATCGTCGTTTTATATTTGGTAGTACTAAGTTTCCGATCATTGGACATATTTAAATTAAGTGTTGTATTTAAAAATTCAATTAATGGTAGCTATCATCTGCAAAGTTAATATTGAAGTCTCCACTTAAAATCATCGGTACATTATCATATTTTTCGCCGAATCTTTTTTCGAGAATTTCAGAACCTTCTTTTGTATAAATCATCAAATTTTCGAATAAAAATTGTTGTATCTGTCTCATAGATTTTCCAGGCGAAATATAAACGGCAACCATTAATACGTATTGCCCATTCTCGGAACTGCAACGAGCAACGCATATTTCGCCTATATCAGAAACATTAACACCAATGCATCTAGTGAATTTAGTATGTATGTCCATATATGAAGTAATGAAGTGTGACGTTCAAAATGACTGGTTTTATATTTTCATTTTCGATACTTAATTGAATAATAGTAGGCGGTCAGATTTATTTTTTTATTCAAAATCAAAAAGTTTTTGATTATAATCGATTGAGCGCGTGCGCCAGTCATGAGCATGTCGGTGACGCGAACCCATAACATTTTCCCCTATCAAAAAGTGCCCAACGCGGCTAAAGAAGTTTTCACTTCAAAAATTTATTACAGTTCTATTTTCATGATTACTGATTTTTCTTATTACAAGTTTGGTCGAAATAGGTATACACAAAATTGTGGTAGAAATAGTGTCAAAAAAGAAATAGTGTTTCTTGGATGACGCTTCTTTAAACAATTATATATTCAAAACAAAGGTAGAGCATTGTTCCAATTGCAAGAATTTTTTATTAGAAGAAGGAGAATGGATTGAACTTAAAAATGTATCCCTTTTAAATAGTAAAAATTGCATAAACAGTACTAATCCGGGACCTTACATTCGCCTACAAAACTTCTTGATTTGAGTAAAGCTCATATCAAAATTTTTGGGAAGGGGTTTAGTTAACGGTCGCACACAACGCTATTAAATCAAAACTTATGCAAAAATCCTATACCAGAAACAACATAAACTTTGCTAATAACAAGTAATATATAGGTTGATGTACTGTATGTCCTTCATATTTTCCTTTTATCCTCTTTGCCCGTGCCGTATATACAAATCAAATCGTGGAATGTGCCCAAGGGAAAACTACGTTTAAAAATGTGCTTACGGTGGTGTTGAAAGTTGCGAAACATAAATTCGAACTATGCAAAATATAAATTCGAAAACTTTTGGAACGCAATATTTTACGAGGTCTCACTCGTAAGAAACTAGTGGGATGTTGTGCCTAGAGACTAGCCACTAATTACGCTTTTTCATGGTATTCTTTCTGTTGAATAACACTTCAGACTGGATGACAATATATTAAGTGGAGATTGATCCGCACTCATTTCCAACCCGACGGATCTGGGAATCGAGGCCAATAATTCGAATGAGTCAAATTGAAAAAAAAGCACATCACACATGTAAACACTATATAAAACGAATCTAAACATTTTTCTTTGGATTGGAGGCAAATCTAATGTGATGCACTTTGCACAACAGAATTAGGTGTATTCTTTTACTTAAACATACATGTATTATTGTTAAAAATTCGGCTTACCGTACCTTTTGTATTAATTTACACTTCAATGTAACTTTTTTTTTATTTTTAAAGAAAAAATCACGCACGCACTTCACTTTTCTTTAAATGTAGAACATCTACTGAAAAACATAGGCACCTGTTTATCCATTATACCCCGGCTTCACCGCGAAAATTTCGCAAGTTCGAGCAAATTAGTCTACTGTACTTTAAAATTTCCTGATTTCCCATACATTTTTCACATTTTAAAGTCAGGAAAAAATGCCTGCTTTGGGCCTACAGAACATGAAATTGAGTTTCAAAGTAAAAGCTCGCTCAAAAGAGAGTAAAAAATTGGAATAATTCCAGTGAGCTTTTGCATTTCTAATTTCT
Organism: Thereva unica; assembly: GCA_949987705.1. Classification (NCBI taxonomy): domain Eukaryota; kingdom Metazoa; phylum Arthropoda; class Insecta; order Diptera; family Therevidae; genus Thereva; species Thereva unica. The sequence goes on from CATLJY010000054.1 coordinate 56,428, forward strand.
GGCGAAAAAGCAACAACAATTTCAAGCACGAACTGAACATGCTAGCCGGTGAAGCCACTTATGCCGATTGAAGTGAACTTGATTAAACTGAGGCCGGTGAAGCCGGGGTATTAGCCTATTTGCCTGTGTTTATACAATTACTACTTATAGCTATGCAATGATTTTCATTTCTTTATTCGACACTCTGGCGACCGGAGTGTTTTATATTCTGTATTGCTCCTCTACACATGTAGGGGAAATCTTAGCCTAACCTAAATCTAAAATACTATACTAGAGGAACACTTCAGCTTGTACATCAGAGGCTTACAGTGCTCTATTACAATTTATTGATATAATGGTATTCCTTGACAGTATTTTATTTATTGAAAAATGTTTCTTTTTATCAGAAGATTAAATTTAATCGTATCGAAAAATTATAACGTCAGAAATTTTCATTAATTTATAATCAGTATGTTTTCACTATTCATAATTCATATAAGAGCTCTCTTTTATGGAGCAAGATAAATACATTTTATATAATAGTTTATTTATATTTATATTCAAATTCTTAGTCAGAATGATTTCACAATTCATATATGTAAATAGCTCTCTTTTATGGAGCGATATAAAATTCATTATAATAGATTATTTGTGTAAATAATTCATTAATATACAGGGTGTCCCACATAAACTTACAAAGCGGCCGGCTGTGGATAGGTCTTGGATAGACGAACAAAAAATAGTATAGGTGGGGGGGGGAGAGTCCTAACGGTTTAGCCGCTAGGGCGTTTTGATTTTTTTTGCTAAAGTTTTACATATCACCCTGTATTTTTGTAACCGTATAACCTATGGTCACGTATTTTTTGGTTTTAGTTGAAATTTTAGTGAAAAAATAACAAAATTTTGACTTTGGCGATTCATAACTCCAAAAGTTGGTAAGATAGGACCATTGTTTTTACAATTGTAGATAGGTGGTGTAACTGCATAATGGCGCGACTATGTATTGGGCGCCATTTATGTGTGGTCTTGCCCCCTCAGCCAGAAGCCCGGAAAAGCCTGACCAAGGACACAACACCAAAACATAAAAAAAATTGAATATGCTAAGTGCCGCCGGCCACACGGATTGGCTAGCTCGCCGGATGGGGGTCGTGGGGTGTGTGGCCGGGACGATACAGATATGGTTCACCACTTACCTCAATGTTAGGTCGAAGTCCTCTTCAGTCCATTCAAGGGGCACGTCGCTCAGCCCCGAGCGCCATTGATGTCTTCCTGTGGGGAACGGCCATTATTCAATGAACACCCCAAGAGAGAATCCCGGAGAGAAATCCGCCGGCCATCCTGAAAGAAATTTAGCCCTCTTAGGCCATCAACCCTATTTGAAAGACGTGTACCGTTACGGGGGAAAGTACTTTAATTTTATTTATTACACAAGAACAAAAGGGTTCACATATATAAACAACAAAGAAAATGTATAAAAGTGTTTTTGTATAAGTAGGTGTGAGAAATAGAAAAGAACTGAATCAATTGACTTCACTGGTAACTTAAAAACTCCACCATGAAGCAAACTTTTAAAAAACCAAAACGACGCCCTGGACCCAGTACGTTGTCCTGTTACAACGATATCTGACTTATGTTGGTAAATCTCCTAATCACAAGCGAGACTGTCAAACGCAAAAAATCACCCTGTGGTAATTGGGTGAAGAAGTTATTGAAATAATTGAATTAACATTATTCAGACAAAAAAACTGTAAAAGTGTTAGCTACAAAAAAGTAATTAAAGTGTCATACACCAAAAACGTCGATTCTTTTTGGTTCTTTGGTTTTTTCCAAATTGATTTGCCGGTAATTGAAGAAATTGTCGGTGGTTTCACCATCAAAAACCGCCTCCGCGATCAACCACCAAACTGCCACCTGGCAAGGCAATTTTCCCGAAGTTCTTTGATTTGCTTCCAATAAAATGCTCTGGTAACCTTTTACGACAAAACTGTATATTTTTGCTCGACTTAAAAGGAACACTTTCGACGATTTCTGCTATACTTTGTTAATCGAAGCACAATAAAGTTCCAGGTACAGGAGAAAGCTTCGCTGCCAAGACGACCATACTCCTTTGCCACAATTGTCGAGTATATACAATGTAATATAAAGATACCTGAGTCTCTCTCCTCTTCCTGTGCGGCTAATGACTTACTTCCTACTGGAACTTTCCTCCATGCGACATTTATTTCGTTGGGGGTTCAACAGCAACCTTTCCTCACAGGGCCGCACCTCCAAAATAGATTTTGATTAGCGATGTTGTAATGGTCCTGTTCGGAGAACAAGGGTGAACACGCAAAAAATGGAACAACGACCGCACGTCGCAATCGATAATACTTATCAGCACGCGGCGATCGTTCACCTGGTATTGTAGGGACATCGTCCTACTACTTCCGGTCTTACTTAGCCAAGAAGACTTGTTACAAAAACATAATAGACTGAGGCTAAGTAAGAAAATAAAAATATAAAATTTTCCATGTTTTGACACTTAAGTTTTGTCCAAAGAATTTAATAGATGTTATCGGTTGTTTAAAACTACAAAAAATAGTATTTAATAAAATTCCAAGCCGATTTAAATATAAAAATAAGAAGCAATAATTATAAAACTATATGTATAATTAAAAAGTTAAATATAATTCCCGTGTATATGAAAAACCAGAATTTCGTAGTTTCTATTAAAAGAACTATAAAATAGAAACTATAATTGGTGACCCCGGAAAAACCTGGTAAAATAGAAGAGGAGAATAGAGAAGAGAGAAAATAGAAGAGGAGAATAGTGAAGAAAGAAAAAAGAAGAGGAATATCAGGAAATTAGTAACCAGAAGAGGTTGCTAAAAGTACCTACGAATTCGACATATTGAAGAAAAATTTTAAGATAAGTGAATTTTTTGGAGTGGAACTAATTAAAATTTCCACTATTATAATAGATATTTTACATTTAATATAAAGTTTCAGGGAGTTTAAGAACATTTATTTATTAAATTTAGAGAAGTGAATGTTCAATTTATTTATTTCCTCTCTTTGTGTGTTTGGTTAAAATTAAAGATTTATTTTACTGTTTCTGTCTCTGTGGTTAAAATTGAGTTTTCTCTGTTTTATCAATAGTTCGAATTTTTTTGGTCATATTTGTTTTTGTTTTCTCATTGCTTATTGTGTTCCTTTCGAGTGGTAAAATGGAAGGACAAAGTTATTTGGGCAACTCCTTTATAGTCGATATGGACGAGTCGTTGGCCAGCCTGGAGGAAGGGCTGCCGGGTCGACGCAGGGTCCGGGCAGAGGTTGACGTGGCCTCCACGGCACGGTTCAACCTGCCCGAATTCCAGCAAAGTGACCCGGCAGTCTGGTTCTACCAGGCTGAAGCTCAGTTCGGGCTGAATCAAATCACGTCCGACAAAGCAAAACTTTCGCACATTGTGTCAACGCTGCCCACAGAAGCCGCGAGAATTTTGCTGCATGCCTTCCCGGACCTCAACACCGCCAGCTATGCTGATGCTAAGAGGTTGTTGCTCGAGCGATACGGGTTATCGACGAGAAACCGCCTCGAGCAGCTGCTGGCGGCGCATGAGCCCGGTGATAGAAAACCCTCAGACTTTTTAAGGGGTTTACAGGGTCTGGCTGGGGACAGCCTTGGCGAGAGCGAGGGACTCATCAGGGGTCTTTGGGAACGGCGTCTTCCCAAAGACATACAAGTGGTGCTCGCTGCGTCCTCAGACCAGACTCTGGGGCAACTGTCTAAATTGGCAGACAAAGTGTGGGAAGTGACATCTCACCAATCCACACAAGCTCAGGTGTCAGAGGTGAGAAACTCGTCGTCCCTGGAGCGGGCCGTGCAGTCTCTCCAACGCGACGTGCAGCAATTGCGAACACTTGTGTTGGGGAGAGGGCAAGGCCAGGGCCAGGAGTCGGCGAGAGGGTCTGCTGGTCCACGGCAATGGGGCCGATCACCGGTTCGTCAACCAAAGGCGCCATCAGCGGGGACCAGTAACTCGACCAAACCCAAACCTTCATCTGCACAAGCGCTACCGGGGGCGCTCTGCTACTACCACTACCGCTACGGCAGTGGGGCAGAGCGGTGCACCCCGCCGTGTGCCTTTAAGGGTCCTGGCTCTACAGCCAAGAAGGACCGAAAGATGAAGGGGGCCCATCCTCCAAAAAATTAAATTGGCGGGGAGTCGCCACTTCCGCGGGCGTCTCTCAGCAGAGACGCTCGTGCAGACTCTTTGTCCGCGACCAGCACAATCAGCTCGATTTTCTGATCGACTCTGGCGCGGACATGTCATTAGTTCCCAAGCACACATTTAGGGTACAAACAACATGCCCTAATTTGCTTCTGCGGGCCGCAAATGGATCCACGATCCAAACTTTTGGCGCGAAGTTGCTGGAACTGAACCTAGGTCTTCGCCGACGGTTCATCCACAACTTCATCATAGCCAACACCAGCAAAGCTATACTCGGTGCGGACTTTCTAACAAAGTTCGAACTCATCCTCGACTTCAAAAAGCGAGAATTAGTTGACTCACAGACCAGTCTTCGGACTGACGCCTGTGCAACTGGTGAGTATGTACTCGAGAGCTTTGAATGCCAACATCTTGGCAAATATAAAATATTGTTAATGAAGTACGCTTCATTAACACAACCACCAAATTTTAACCTACCGGTTAAACACAATGTGCAACACCACATTGTTACTAATGGGCAATTACCTTTCGTTACCGCTCGTAGACTTCATCCTGAGAAGCTCAAGGTGGCGAAATTGGAGTTTGAACATATGGTTCAACTAGGGATTTGTCGACCATCGTCGTCTCCCGCAGCATCTCCACTTCATCTGGTCCCTAAACGGGATACAAATGATTGGAGGCCATGCGGCGACTACCGTCGCCTTAATGCAGTCACAGTGCCGGATAGATATCCAATCCCGCACATTCACAATTTTTCTGTGAACCTTCACGGATGCACGATTTTTTCGAAGGTGGATTTGGTACGTGCGTATCATAACATCCCCATTGCACAAGAAGACGTGCATAAGACTGCCATAATAACACCTTTTGGTCTGTTTGAGTTTACTCGCATGCCATTTGGGTTAAGAAATGCAGCCCAGTCATTTCAAAGATTTATGAACGAAGTCACAAGAGACTTAGACTTCGTTTATGTCTATCTAGACGATATACTTATCGCTAGTAAATCCGAGGATGAGCATCTCACTCACCTCGAATTACTGTTTAAACGCCTTGATAATTTTGGTTTAACAATAAAATTATCAAAATGCGTTTTTGGTGTCAGTGAGATCAACTTTTTGGGACATAGTATCGGCAAGGATGGAATCCTTCCATCACCCGAACGCGTCCAAGCAATTAATGACCTCACAACTCCAACAACAGTCAAACAAATACAAAAATTTATAGGAATGGTGAACTTTTATCACCGATTTATTCCTAAACTAGCACAACTGCTAGTACCGATCAATGAACACTTGAGGGAACTCCTCAATTGTTCATCAACAACAAAAAATAAAGAACAACTTCCTTGGCCCGCAGAATGCCAACAAGCATTCCTCGACGTGAAAGCCGCAATGGCTGCAGCAGTGAAGCTGATACACCCACTAGAGGATGCTAAATATAGCGTCACAACTGACGCTTCCGATTTTGCTATCGGAGCTGTGCTGGAACAATTTAACGGTCACAGATGGCAACCATTAGTTTTTTTTTTCCAAGAAGCTATCATCTGCTGAACGAAATTATTCTGCATTTGATCGCGAACTACTCGCAATCTTTGCAGCAATAAAACATTTTCGGTACTTTGTTGAAGGAAGAAATTTCGTGGTCTACACTGACCACAAACCTTTAATACATGCCCTTCACACAAAAACCGAAAGATCTCCCCGCCAAACAAGACACCTGAGCCTAATTTCCCAGTTCACAACGGACATCAGACATGTCTCTGGGAAACAAAACATTGTCGCAGATTATTTATCTCGCTCATTAGCGGCCGACAACGTTGACACAATCACCTTCGATTTGCCACATCTGGCGAAAGCACAAGAAGGTGACAAAGAGTTACAACGACTCCAAGAGCATCCCAGTAGTAGCTCGAAGGTAAAACTAATACTCACACCAATTCCTTTCACAACTCATGAAGTTTGGTATGAGATTAGCACGGGTACATTACGCCCATATATACCTTCATCATTAAGAAAATTAGCATTCAATGCTGAACATAGCTTGTCGCATCCAGGCATACGAGCCACAAGACAAGCTATCACTAAGAAATATTTTTGGCCAGCGATCAACAAAGACTGTAACAATTGGTGTAGATCCTGTATAGGCTGCCAAAAATCTAAAGTTTCGAGACACACCAAATCTTTACATGAAGCTTTTTATTTACCGAATAATAGATTCGAACATATCCATATGGACATTGTTGGACCATTGCCCCCATCTCGAGGATATTCATATATCCTAACAATCGTAGACCGATTTACGAGATGGCCGGAGGCATATCCAATGCGAGACATCTCTGCTACTACGGTGGCCAAACATTTTGTCACCGAGTATGTCCCTAGATTCGGCGCCCCACTTGAACTTACAACAGATCAAGGGTCTCAATTTGAATCAAAATTATTCAATGAAGTCACAAGACTTCTAGGTACACATAGAATACGTACTACCGCCTACCATCCACAAGCAAACGGGATGGTTGAGCGGTTCCATAGACAACTGAAAGCGGCCTTAATGGCAAGGGACAACACTACTCATTGGAGTGAGGATTTGCCCTTTGTTTTATTAGGTATTCGCTCGGCAATTAAAACCGATTTACAATGCTCACCAGCAGAGCTTGTCTATGGACAGAATCTGAGGCTCACCAATTCAATTTCCATCCCAACGGATGAGAACCCGATAGAGCACTCAGAATTTCTAACACGTCTTCGCACACACATGAAAGGTCTGGCGGCAACACAACCCCGACAATCAGTACAAAACGATGTGTACGTGCCAAACGCCTTAGAGAATGCGGAATACGTTTTCATACGTACCGATCGTGTTCGGCGGCCTTTTGAAACACCATACGAAGGGCCATTCAAGGTAATCAAAAGATTACGTAAACATTTTGTGGTCAACCTAAATGGCACAAATAAGTCGATAACTATCGATCGACTGAAACTTGCTTTTGAGTGCGACACGTCGAAGCAGCATCACTTCGCTCGGTACACTTCATGTAACGCTACGCTGGGAGGGGAGTATGTAGGGACATCGTCCTACTACCTCCGGTCTTACTTAGCCAAGGAGACTTGTTACAAAAACATAGTCGACTGAGGCTAAGTAAGAAAATAAAAATATAAAATTTTCCATGTTTTGACACTTAAGTTTTGTCCAAAGAATTTAATAGATGTTATCGGTTGTTTAAAACTACAAAAAATAGTATTTAATAAAATTCCAAGCCGATTTAAATATAAAAATAAGAAGCAATAATTATAAAACTATATGTATAATTAAAAAGTTAAATATAATTCCCGTGTATATAAAAAACCAGAATTTCGTAGTTTCTATTAAACGAACTATAAAATAGAAACTATAGTATGTCAACGTCTAAAAACGCTGACGATCAGCTGGGTCAAAGTGGTTCAACGGCGCCTCTGGCCCAAATCTGCTGACGGTGCAACAGGGGTCATCGCCACCACCTGCAGGGGACACGACCTGGGCTCATCGATGGACCAGACAGGGGAGTTGGAAAACCGTCACCGACAAGAGTACACCACCGCCGCGAATTAACTAAACTATTAACTTAACGAATAATTAATGTAACTGTGAGATAAAATAAAATATTGTAAGTGTTCAAGTTTCTAGTGTTTTCATATTGAAGATTTTTTAGCTATCAAAACATGGTCCTTCGAGCCGGATTCACGGAATAACGAGGTGAATCAGTGACATTAAGTGCTTTAAAAAGGGTGAAAAAAACCGATCGAAAAACAAGAACCCAGAACAGTGTAAGGTGTATTAAGACAAAGATTAGTAATTGTTTGTGCTTAGTGACGGTGTACAGAAGCTATTGCAGAAATCACCACGCCACTCCCTTCGTTGCCCAACCAATACAGACTCTGAAGGTAAGAACACAATTTATTTTTTATTTCATTGAAAATGAGTGAAGACCCGAAAGAAACCGAGATGGAAGAGCTCATCATCGATCAGGAGGAGCTCTTAATAAAAATGAAAAAATTCATGGAGAATTACCGTAAGGATGGCTCTGTTAGAAAGACTTTGCCAAACTTACAAAGAAGACTGGACACCATGCAGATCTATTGGGAGGAATTCAGGGCCAACGACAAAAAACTATCTCGAAAAAAAAACACCAGAATCGTTAAAGTTAGATTATTTCGCGAAAGATAGATACACCGACGCAGAGGAGTTTTATATAACGTCGGTTTCCGAGATCGAGTCATACAGACTGACAAAATTTCCACCTCCCCAGAACGTTGTAGAACAGACTACAACCCCTAACTCAGAGGAAAATAACAGACCCTCAAATAGTTTGCCAAAACCCGAGATCCGACTGCCAAAAATAGAATTGCCGAAGTTTTCTGGAGATTATTCTGCCTGGCCCTCATATCATGACATCTTCAGAACTCTTGTGCACAACAGTCGGCTGAATAATGTAGAAAAACTGCATTACCTTCAGACGAGCCTTTGCGGAGATGCACTCAAGCTCGTAGGGCACTTCCAGAAAACCGAAGCAAATTATGAAACAGCATGGTCTGTGTTAGTGAGTAGATACGACAACAAACGCGTTCTTGTTAACACATACCTTAAGAAGTTATTCTCAATCTCTAATATTACGATAGATTCAGCCGAAAATAACCGCAGATTAATAGACGAGATTGAAGAGTGCACTCAATCATTATCAAACCTTAAAATAGATACGGCCAACTGGGATCCCATTTTAATCTACTTAATTGTGAAGAAACTCCATCCCGATACTCATACACTGTGGGAGCAATCATTGAATGACTCTTCAACAGAGCTACCAACCTTTACAGAATTAAAGAACTTCCTAGAATCAAGATCCAGAACGCTGGAAGCAATCGGCGCAAAACAACCTACACGTTCCACCCAACAACGAGATTTGTCGTCCACTTCCAAGCCACGGCAATCATATGTCACTACTACAGAAAATGCCTGCATCATTTGTAATGGAGCGCATGTCCCAAGAAAATGCTCAAAACTCATCAACGCTAACCCCACCACCAGATTAGATTTAGTAAAACGAAAGGGTCTTTGTGGGAACTGTTTAGGTTGCCGTCATAAGGCCAATGGCTGCCCAAGCACATTAGGGTGCTTGAAGTGTGGACGTCGTCATCACACACTTTTACACAATTCTACTTTCACTAAATCAGAGCCCATCGAAAATGCCAAACCAAGGCAAACAAATCCAAAGGATACAACATTCAACTCCAATAAACAAGAGGAAAGGGCGTCGTCTTATTCTTGTCATGGTACACGAAAGCAAGTTCTTCTTGCAACAGCTTTAGTAAGTGCGGAGACTTCGACAGGATCGCACACACTAAGGGTGCTAATAGACCAAGGATCCCAAGCGAACTTTATCACAGACTCTGTGGTCCAACGCCTACGATTAAAAAGAGAACGCAGTGACTTTACAATAATAGGAATCGGGTGTGTAGAAGCAGGCAAGGCTCTTGATGCGGTGTCACTCACACTATAATCTCGTACCCGAAAGGTAACCATTCCAATAGATGAAGCATTCGTTCTTAAATCTCTGACGGATGTTCTTCCTTCCACCAAGCCTAAAATTCCTCAATGCGCCCACTTGGAAAACCTATCGTTGGCCGACCCACAGTACCATCAACCTTCAAGGGTTGATATGGTGCTAGCAGCAGACATATATGGTGATATAATTCTAGAAGGCATTCGTCGCGGTGCACATACCGAACCAGTAGCACAGAACACACAACTTGGCTGGATCGTATTCGGCAGAGCATCACCAGCCATTGCACGTCCTTGCTATCAAACAATCGCTACTCTCTGCGCAACCATTGACGTCGATAAAGAACTGCGGAAATTCTGGGAAATCGAGGAGGTTCAAACTAGTAGCAGTTCTCAAACTCAGGAACAGATAGATTGCGAAACGCATTTCGCACAATCAACAGAGCGAGAAGAAGATGGAAGGTACGTAGTAGCCGTCCCTTTCAAAGAACCAGAACCATCTTCACTATTAGGAACTTCTAGAAACCTTGCATTAGCCCGATTCCGACAACTAGAAAGAAGGTTCGACCGCAATCAGGAATTAAAGGAAGAGTAGGTATGTCAAGTGCTTCGAGGAATACATAAAACTGGGACATTTAGAATTAGTGCCCGCAGCGGAAAAGGAAATCGACAACGCATTTTATCTTCCACACCATGCCGTTATAAAGGAAGACAGCACTACGACGAAATTGCGAGTAGTGTTTGATGCATCGTTAAAAACCAACACCGGAACTTCCTTAAACGACCTTATGATGATTGGCCCAATCATTCAAGATGATATGACTCAGATTTTACTCAGATGGCGCAGGCATAAAATTGGATTTTCGGCTGATATAGAAAAGATGTATCGCCAAGTCAGAATCAGACCAAGAGACAGAGAGTACCACAGAATTCTATGGAGGAATTCTTCCGACGATCCAATCTTAGACTACAGATTGACCACAGTGACATTCGGAACTGCTAGCGCCCCCTATCTTGCAACGCGGACTTTACAGCAAATAGCAAGAGATGAAGGTGACAGATCTCCAATTGCTCGAGAAATAATCCTAAAGGACTTTTATGTGGATAACGTACTTTCACGAGCGGATACACCAAAAGAAGCAATAACTATTCAAGAAGCACTCATTGAAATTTTGCAATTAGGTGGAATGCCATTGAAAAAATGGGTTTCCAACGACGCAGCGCTCATCGATCATTTACCCCAAGACTACAAAGAAGTGCCAATAGAAGTTAAAATCAACGTGGAGAAAGCAGTTAAAACATTAGGAATCTATTGGCACCCCATATCGGATACCTTTTCATACAAGGTTAACCTATCAACAGACCAGCCAACGTCCACAAAGAGAGCAGTCCTATCACAAGTAGCTAAATTGTACGAACCCCTAGGTTGGGTAGCACCCATAGTAGTTACAGGCAAAATTCTCATGCAAACTCTCTGGTTACATGGATTGGAATGGGACAACACACTACCAAAAAATCTCGAGGAACAATGGAAAGCTTTTAAGCAATCACTTAGAACAAATCAAAATACCAAGATGGCTGGGGGTGACGAAATCATTTCACGGTCAGAAGATCGAGATTCATGGTTTTGCGACGCCTCGCTCAAAGCTTATGCTGCAGTTGTGTACCTAAAGTCTACAAATGAGAATCACACAAAAATTAGCCTGCTCACCGCAAAAACCAGAGTTGCACCAATTAAACTTGTATCTTTGCCACGGTTAGAACTTTGCGGCGCAGTGCTCCTGGCTCGTCTTATCAATCAAGTGAAGGCATCTCTACAATTTGGAGATATCACTGTTTGCACTTGGACAGACTCAGAAATTGTACTAGCTTGGTTAAGAGGACAGCCCAACGCATGGAAAGCATTTGTCGCTCACAGTGTAACTGAAATTCACGCCATTTTAGGAAGCTGTACCTGGAGGCATGTGAAACCAAAAGATAATCCCGCAGATTGCGCCAGCCGCGGAATTTCGGCAGAAGAACTACTAAATCATCCTCTATGGTGGACGGGTCCAGAATGGCTGACACTTCCGGCCGACCAATGGCCACAAGAAAGGATATTAAAGGAGACCACACAAGAAATGCGAAATATCACTATGCACGTAGCAGTAGATCCCACAGACTCTATTTTCACGCGATTCTCTTCATTCACCCATCTGATAAGAACTTTCGCATACATACTCAGATTCATTGCTAATCTCAAAAACAGAATGTCTCCAGATAAAGCACCAGAGGAAAAAACGTTATGGCTTTCTTCAAATGAAATTAGGGTAACGCTTAATAAAGTATTACTCATCGCACAAGCAGACACATTTTCCCGAGAACTCACATGCTTAAGGAAAAATAAAGAATGCATTAGAGAAAGCAGATTATTAGACTTGAACCCATTCATTGGCAGCGACGGCCTTATGAGAGTGAGAGGAAGGATTTCCAAATCGTCTCTTCCATTCGAATCAAAACACCCAGTGCTATTGGACAACACACATCACTTATCGCGATTGATCGCCGACTATTACCACAAAGCCACCCAACATGGAGGAGTACAATTAACGTGTGCAGCGATACAAAGAAAATATTGGATTCTGCGTATGAGAAATGTAGTTAGAGCAACAATTTTTAAGTGCGTCATTTGCCATCGCCAAAAGGGACAATCATGCCAACAGCTGATGGGAGAACTACCAAGCCCCCGAGTAAATATTTCAGAACCGTTTGCTCACACGGGAGTAGATTATTGTGGGCCATTTGAAATACGTATCAAACAGGGACGAAAAATCACATTAACCAAAGGATATGTTTCGCTTTTTGTTTGTTTAGCCACAAAAGCTATTCATCTAGAACTCGTGAGCGACCTAAGCACTTCGGCATTCCTTGCAGCCTTCAGAAGATTTTGCAGCAGAAGGGGAACGCCTTCGGACATTTATAGCGACAATGGCACAAATTTTGTGGGGGCAAAAACAGTAATCGAACGAGATTGGAAGAGGTGTATGTCCCAGGTACAAGCCGAAATCGCAGAAGTTTTAGCAACCGACCTAATTACATGGCATTTTATACCACCATCTGCACCACACTTTGGTGGGTTGTGGGAAGCAGGGGTGAAGAGCTTCAAATACCATTTCAAGAGAATAAGTGGATGTAGAACTTGGACATTTGAAGAGATGTGCACAATTTTGTGCCAAATCGAAGCTACGCTGAACTCGAGGCCGCTGTGCCCATTGAGATCAGATACCACCGACTTAGACTATTTAACACCAGCAAAAATCCTGAGTGGAAGATCAATTTTTACTCCCCCGGAGCCTTCACTTTTAGACATGAACGAGAATCGACTAGATCGATGGCAACGAGTGCAACGATTTCATCAACAATTTTGGATAAAATGGCAAACAGAATATTTGCACCGTCTGCAACAGAGGCCGAAATGGCGAACACCGGCAGAACACTTGAAGGTAGATGATGTAGTAATATTAAAGGAAGACAAGCTACCACCCAGCAAATGGCTTTTAGGACGAATAGTGGAGCTGCACCCAGGGAAAGACAACCTTACGAGAGTGGTTACCGTGAAAAGCAAGGATAAATTATTCAAGAGACCCATTACTAAACTCTGCAGGTTACCTTATGAAAACCACGACTCTATCAATCACAACCCCTGTTACAGAAATAAGGACGTAAATACGGGCTTTACTGAAAGTACATCAGAGACATCAGATAGAAAGGAGGAGGGCCAAAACGCTACTCGACGCACATTAAGATCCTCTTCTCTACTCACCACGTTATTAACTTGTGTTATGGTATTCTCATTAACCATAAAGAACTCCGTCGCTTATTCCGTATCATACCCAGATCCCGGCTTATATGTTGAACATCTAGGTGAGGCACAACTGCGACGTGGAACGTTGCGGCTGGACCTTTGCCACAAGGCCCATTTTCAAACCGACATAGAACGAGTTAACGGAGTCATGACCAGCATGGACCAGATGTGCGAGAGAGCTAAACTGCTCACTGCGATATGTTGTTGGAGTACATCAGCGAAAAGAAAGATAAGCTTCTAAACACAATTGATGTGCTTACCAGAAAAGAACTTACAAGAAGAAAAAGAGGCTTATTCGGGCAGTTGTTGCAATCCGTATTTGGGGTTAATGACGAGGCATATAGAGACATTAAGAATTTAGACTTAAATCAGAAACAACTCATCAAGGAACTAGGAAACCAACATGTACTTCTCCTATCTATGACGCACCACATAAATATCTCTGAAACAAGAATCACGAACAAAGTTAATACGCTCACCTCAAAGATCAACAAAGTCATGGATACATTAAATGATATGGAGCCCTGGCATGCTGCCATTGACGGCAATCGAATCAACATTCATATATTCGCAGCATACCATTCAGCATTAAACCTATTAGATGACCTGACCGACTATTATAACAAGGTAGTAACAGGATTACTAGGGCACGGGTCAGTAACCGATTTCATCTCTCCCTCACAACTAGCCACTGTCATTCAACAGGCATCTCATAACCTACCTACCACTCTAGAAATTAAAAGACAGCACACAGGACATGTAGAAGTAATGCTAAACGAATCCATGATCTGTGCATACGACTACTTAAATATTTTAGAACCAGTCCCATTCAAATTGGTGAAGGTCACCCCAATCCCTCGGAGAATGGAAGGGTCAACCTATCTCAACCCTGTGGCAACAAAAAACTTTCTTGCAGTTGATTTCGACTCGCAGAAATACTTCGAACTCACAGAATCCGAGTTCCGTGCATGTGCTCAATTAGGAAGCATGCAATACTTATGCTCACCCACCGTACTAAACAACCTGGAAACCAATTCCAATTGCGTCGTTGATGCGGTAATTCGTCGAGAAGCAAAGAAGGCATGTGAATTTAGTCAAGTGATCTTGCCAAAAAACAGTTGGAAACGCCTCATAAAATCAAACACTTGGCTCTTCCTCTTAGATACTCCGGTGGTAGCATCTGTACGATGCAACCGTACACGGGAGGAGACTACGCTTCAAGGGGTAGGCATAATCAACATCGATCGTGGATGCACACTGCAAACAAAGACAATCTCACTTAAATCAAACCTAGACGAAGTCATTCCAGTTGAAGCAACCCATCATTATCCCGTAAATTATTCGATTCCAGAACTTAAACCTTTCACCGTAGGTCCAAAAAATACCATGGACGAAGAGCCGGTGTTAAGGCCGGTAGATTCTCTTGAAGATATATCAAAACTGGAAATCCCTCTGTATACTAGAACAACGGTTGGCCACCACGCAATTTCAATCAGCGTTGCAGTGGTCTGCGCGTTATTAATTAGCTTCGCAATTTACAGACGAAAGGCCTACTGCAAATGGTGGCCCAACCGTCTGACAAGATCCAGAGGAGCAGATCCCAATGCATCAGACAAACAAGAGGCGCAAGAAGGATATGCTACCATCTCTTCAGCTCGAGCTCCACAAGGATCAGGGGAGCTTCCCCTCTCTACCATGGAACGCAAATGGACGCAGAAGACTGGCGATAATTCCCAGTCAGAATAAACAGTCAACTTTCCAACTAACCTAGACCTAAGCACAAAACGAAACCTCTCCCTTTATCCACAAATTTCAATCCTCTCTTAATCCAAACCATTCCTACATTTCGGAAGGCGAGTAGGTGCGCCATAAAACACCCAGTTCCAGAGTCAACCAACTGTGTGCTTGGAGGAAATGCCGCCATGGTAAGGTTGACTACTAACCTATATTTCCAGAAACACGATTTGTCCTTGCTTGGCCCGGGAGCATGTTCGGAGAACAAGGGTGAACACGCAAAAAATGGAACAACGACCGCACGTCGCAATCGATAATACTTATCAGCACGCGGCGATCGTTCACCTGGTATGTCAACGTCTAAAAACGCTGACGATCAGCTGGGTCAAAGTGGTTCAACGGCGCCTCTGGCCCAAATCTGCTGACGGTGCAACAGGGGTCATCGCCACCACCTGCAGGGGACACGACCTGGGCTCATCGATGGACCAGACAGGGGAGTTGGAAAACCGTCACCGACAAGAGTACACCACCGCCGCGAATTAACTAAACTATTAACTTAACGAATAATTAATGTAACTGTGAGATAAAATAAAATATTGTAAGTGTTCAAGTTTCTAGTGTTTTCATATTGAAGATTTTTTAGCTATCAAAACAGGTCCAAAGTCTTGTAGTGGAGTTTCTAGTTGGTTCAACTGAAGATTACGCGATATGCGACGCGTATTAAAATGATAAGTTGCGAACTATTTCACACTGAGATTACTAAAACTTCTCAACGAATTCAGACCAACTTCTGTTACAAATCACCGCTTGTTCGATTTAGCCCAGACTTTCGGGGCGCTTTTCTCTGATTCACCCGTAATAATTTGTTTTTTTCATTTCTCCAAATCCTCTAGCCTACTTCTCTCTTTTCAGGTATTTTTATTTTTCCTTTTTGACAGTGCTTTTGAGTCAGGTATTTAATTAGCTATTCCGTGCTAAAAAAACGACCGTTACATACCCTCGGGTCCACAAGGCCGACTCGCGAGGCAGTGAGGAGCCGAAAACAAACGAGCGGGTTTTTTAAGCTGTGAGCTCCTTGTTGGTGCAACGTGGGACTCGACTCATACCCTGAGATTAGAGGTCTCATGCTCTACTGACTGAGCTAGCCGGGTCTCAACGGTCTAGCTGAGGTTGCCCTCTATAAAGAGTGGGTGTGAAGCTAGAGAATAATCTAAATGCATGGTCTTAATATCTGGAGTTACAAGGATCCGATTGAAGGGAATACCACATTGTCCCCCTCCGGATCCCTACAAACATCCAGAGATCCACGCATAAACCGGGTTTCCTTTCGTTTCCTTGGGGTCAGTCTGCCGCAATACCACATTGCAGTCGACCTACTCCAGTGAAACAACAGGCAACAGTTCGCTAAGAATAATTCTCCAGACTGACCGAAAGAATAAAAACCATTGGGGTCTGGTCTGGCAGATACTGATTGTAGTGAGATCAAGAATCCATGAAAATCTCACTAACAACAACATACAATGTTGCAGCAGCAACATAAAATAATGTAGCACACAGCTGTGAAACAAAGTGAAACAAAGTAGAGCACTTGAACCCAAAAGTAAAAAATAATTGAAGACGCATCAAAAAATCCAACACAAGAGTAATTAATTAAGCAACGAGCCACGGTCACCGCAACCAAAGAAATGTAAACAAAATAAATTACAACACGAATGCGCATATGACCGCAAGTGCACACATGACCGAAAGTGCACATGTGACCGAAACAATTAAGTCGATTATTGAGTAACAGCATGAGAGCTATTTATGAAAGAATTGCTTTAACAAATAAGAAATTGGGAAAGGCCCGGAACAAGAACGCGTGAATGGCATGGTTATGAATGGAACAATTAGGTAGGGGAAAATTAGAGTAGCGTAGTGGTAAGTTTTCGATATAAATAAGGAAACTTAGAATTAAGAATCAGACTGTAATCACTACCAAGACCGAGAAGGCACTAACGGCAGTTCACTGCTGTAAAGCTTTGGTGGTCAAATTCAATAAAATAAAATAAATAAAATTATAGTCTTTAACTGATAGAATAAAGAGAATCAGTCTCAAAGTCTCAACGTGGGAAACCGATAGAGAGATAAACCCCCATCATTACATGATAAATAATTCATTAAAACTTGGCCCCAGACTGCCAACAGAAACAAGAAGGTGTACCATCCGCTAGGGAAGCTACCTAAGCGGATCACGACGGGTACCCTATTATTAATCGGTGAAGCCGGCGAGACGCTTTCTTAGGGCTACTCAGAGGAGCGCTTGCTTCGACGACTTTCAGGGATGTAAGTCTTTTGCGTGGTATACGCCTATGTTCTTACCCGCCAAATCCTCTAGTTCGTACAAGCTGGTTCCAATCTTTCCACGTATCCGGGCTTTCACAAACCTCGATGCCAACTTGGCACTGAAGCGACCTGCTCGGTTACTCACCCAGAATGTTCTACGGAAAACCTCATCCCCAGGGCGAAACCCGCCCACGCGGCATCGCAAGTTGTACCGAGTGGTGTGCCTGGTGTGCGCGGCGGCTATATGTAGCGCAACCCGATCACCAAGTCTCTGCAATTTGTCCGTCAAGGGCAAGAAAGCGATGTAACCCTCCTGGAAAACGTTCAGTTTCTTCAGGACTGGATAAGCGGATCTGTGCAGGATCATTTGGCTACCAAACAGGGCCTGATACGGTGACATGCCTATCGCCTCGTCAGCAACCGAGTCTCCAGTACGTGGGGATGTACGCTTGAAAACGTATCCATCTTCAACCCGCTGGTCTGGCAACTGCGGTGAGGCTTGCCTGATTCCTTCAACCAGACGAAGATAATCAGGTGACTTGAAGAACGTGGCATTTAAGTCCACGTCGAAACACAGGGACAGATCGTTAACGCAATCCATGCGTGACGAGGCATCGGGAACCACATACGCTCTAAACTTCTTTATACTTAGAACGGCCGCGTAGCATTCGAGCTCAGTAATGGTGTAGTTCCGTTATGCTCCGTTCAATTTCTTGGACATATAAGCAACTGGATGTTCTCCTCCATCCATGTCCTTTTGAAAAAGCACACTACCTACACCCGTTCGGCAGGCATCGCACTGAATATAAAAATGCTTAGAAAAATCTGGAGTGACTAAAAGGGGAGCTTCGGTCATCAGCTTTTTCAAAGTCTCTGCTGGGCCTCATCATTCCAACTAAAAGGTTTAGTCTTCAAACAATCCGTGATTGGAGAAGCCACGCTAGCATAATTGGGGATTAAACGCTGATACCATCCGGTCATACCCAAGAACCTCCGGGTCTGCTTATGAGACTTCGGAGTCGGGAATTCCGAGATGGCCGTCACCTTGTTAGGATCCGTTTTCAGAGTCCCATCACCAATTATGAAGCCGAGATACTTGACTTCAGTCACGCAGAATTTGATTTTAGCCAGATTGAGGACTTACCCCGCACGACGGAGACAGCTGGCAACTTCATCTAAAAGCTTTAGGTGGGAGTCAAAGTGAGGTGAAACTATGAGCAGGTCGTCCAGATAAACAAAAAGGTTTTCATGTAAGTGACCCGGGATGGCTTTATCCATCAAGCGACACATGCGCTGTGGGGCATTGCATAAGCCGAAAGGCATAACTGTAAACTGGTACAGGGGACGACCTGGGACACTGAAAGCTGTCCGCTCTCGCGACTTCTTCTCTAACGGCATTTGCCAGAAGGCGTCTTTAAGGTCTAAACTCGTGATGAACTTGGTGTCTTGAAGACGACCAAGAAGACCATTAATATGTGGAAGGGGATAGGCGTCTTTAACAGTGCCACTATTGACCTTGCGAGAGTCAAGGCACAAGCGGACTTTACCTGGTTTTCGAACTAATACCACTGGAGAATTCCAGGGACTGTTCGATGGCTCTATCACCGCCAGAACAAACATCCTGTCCAACTCACCATACATCAGCTGTTGTACAGCGGGTGAAACCGGATAATGCCTCTGTTTGATAGGAACTGAGTCACCAGTGTCAATGACATGTTCCTCCAGGTTAGTCTAAGACTTCGAAAGAGGGAAACCTGCCCTTGACCGGCTCCCAACCGTTTGCTTTGCAATGACGTTAAGTCGTGCATGTTAGCAGGTACGGATTTGGCGGTTACCTCCCAGACCACTTGGGGAGCGATGCCGAAAAGATTCCAGAAATCGACCCCTAGATACAGTCTCTGGCGGAGATTGGGCACCACATAGATGGTCATATCACGGGTCCTTCCTCCAAAGGTTACAGGGACCCGTATATATCCGCAAATTTCCTGCGGAGCCCCGTCAGCCGTTCGCACCGAAGTATGCAAAATGTTGACGGTAACTTCGGGATGATTGGCTAGAAAGGATTCAGCATCTCTTCCGAGGCAGCTGATATTAGCACCACTGTCCATAAATGGATGGCCCGGTTGCTGACAATTCCAACACCGGAGGGGTCGTGGATTCGTCGGGGACTGACGCGTATCCGTCATCTCGTCTACTCTAAGATATGTCCGGTAACACATGGTTAGTCTGGTATGTTGCTGAATATTCAACTTCTTTTACTTGCCGATCGTGCCTACGTTCCAGACGCTTCTGCTTTTGCCAGCGTTCGGCGCGGATGCAGACTTCTCGCAGCTCATGCATAGTTGCGAAACGTTGCGCTATCACAACTGAACTCAAGGGTGCATCTAAATTCTGAAGAAAGATGTCTACTAAGTCCAACTCCGGCATTGGATTGGACATCCGATTATACAACGACATTATTTTTGCGACGTAGTCATCATATGAACTGGTATGTTGTTTCAGTTCCAACATGCGCTTTATGAGCTCAAAGTCTGACTCGCGACTCCTGTTCACTACTGCGCATGGCCTTTTGCATTGCTTTATCAGCAATAAAGCTTATGATTCGTTGAAATGCAGAATAGGCACATTTAAACGAACCATGAGCTGCATAAAATCCTAATTCAAACATAAATTAAACTGCGCATGTTTTCTTGCATTGCTTTATCGGCAATAAATATAATATACCAGCTTATGATCCGTTGAGACGCTTAACAAACACATTCCAACGAACCATAAGCTGCATAAAATTCTTTCTCATGTTTCAATTTCCTCTGCCTTAGCAATTTTTACCCGTTGAAAATGCGCTGACTTCATCGCATTTTCGATTCGATAATTGAGTTCGTGTAAGAAACCAACAGCTCCTTTGCCTCAGAGTTAATTCGGTCTTCACCAACTATGGACGCGTCCGCCTAGATAAAATAATAATTATTTTAATAAATTCTCATACAAAGTCAATAGTGTTTTTTCCTTTAACCACCATCGACCGTTTTCTCTCTCCCAGGCCCGGTAACTCAGACCCGGTAACAAATTGGTGGCAGCGCGTCGTGAAGTGGCCGGTGTTGTTTTCGTTCATCAGCTCCTTAATGGACGTGTCGACTCAGGTTTTCTAAGTCGCCGTGCGTCGTTTAGAGAGAGCAGATTCAATTTTAGAGGACCACCGCTCTTACACATCAACTGCTCTCAATTTGAGTCTGTAAATCGTATGTTTATTAATGTAAGTAAAAATATTAATGTTTTTAGCGTGAGCACTAGCCAAGATCTCCTTAAAAGGAGTCTCTTTAATCTTTCATGACTGTTTATGTGGTTCGCATGTAACTTTTATTGGTGTTTTTCCTTTTTAATTTTTTATTTGGTACTTAATTTTTTATTTCTATGTTTGCATGCCTCAGCCGAGCCCACGTGTTAGTGATAAATGTTTCTCAGACCAGCTGAGAAGTGCGCCTTCTTCAGGGAAACTCTATTTTTTTTATTACACGTTTCTTGCAACTTAAGCACATAATAGCAAAAGTAAAAGACAATGTTTGCAATGCCGATAACCTTTATGTAGGCTTGACCAGACTAGAGACCTTGTTCTCATTTACAATATAATTATAGACATTGCGTTAAGCTAAAGCTAAAGGCGAGTAGCTTCAAATTTCTCACCTTTATTGTAAAGGGTATATCCATGGTAACTCACGTTACGATTTTGCCAGACATTGGAGCTTCGGATCTACATTAAAAGGCAATTATAAAGCCTTCTTGTTTTATTTCTTGAGCTATTACACCATAAAAAAAGTCAGCTGTTATTATCCCTAAAAAAACCGGTGCCCCGGGCCACGGCGGCGCTTCGCGCTGTGGCGATTATCACGTGACAACTACCATGTTGCTCGTTATCTGTTATTCATTACATGCAATATCTACAGTACACAGCCAGAAGTGCTTAAGTGCAAAATATGCGTTTCGAGAAAATCGCCCTCAAAGATTTTTTTAGATACAGAATTGTGCACAAAACCACTTTTGCCGGTCGAATAACTCAGCAACCACAGCTCAGTTTAAGATAATAATTATAGCAATGATTAAGACTAAAATACTGAATACAAAAATGCAATAAAGTCAAAATCGTCAAATTTGCACTTAGACACTTCTGGCTTTTTACTGTAGATATATAATAAACACAATTTTTATTCGTTCCCAAATGTAACAATGACAGTAATATATAATAAGCACATTAAAACGGTTAGCCGGGATGGACAAGCAAGAAAGTGTCGCATAACCGTGTGAGTGGGCGTGGCTTACGCAGCATGTAGCGGCACTCGTTGCCACTACTACCGTTTTATTAGACGTTGTCACGTCAAAACAGTACCAAACTAAAATCCTTTTTATTTAATATTATTGTTTATCATATAAATAGGAATTTACCTAATAGTACAGTCAATCTGTAAGTTAGCCTCCGAAAAATGACCTACCGAGATTTGACTTGATGAATCGTTTGGGGGGCATGTAATGAAGTTAATGTCAAATTTCCGAAGTCCCCCCTCCCCCTGTTTTTGAGAAAATCCAAAAAGTGGGTCCAAATTTTGAAATGCGTTTTTCTCAGAATCTATGGGTTTTGGTGAAAAGTTTATTTAACAAAAAATGTAGAGGACATTGTTAACTACATTTTATGTCATTGAAGTGACGTCATCCGACTTGAAATACAAAAGGTAGGTGGCGCTGAAGCATCAAAAAAGTGTTTGTTTGCTATTTTCGTTAAAAAAAAGTATAGCTTTTTTGCAATGATGTAAATGAGAAAGTTATTCGTCACAAAATCGGCTACAAATTTTATTTAAACTATTTTTGTATAAAACTTACCGTTTTCGAGTTGAAGCTTGCCGATGTGTACAAATTAATTTAATAATTATATTTTGTAGTACGTCGGGCCCTCTTTATCCTTGGTTGGTCTGGGGAATTGCTTCTGATTTCTTCGAAAGATGTTATATTCCCCGATTCTGCGTGTACATCTTCTCTGTGGTCATCATTGTTGCTGCTTGTCTTCGGTTGCCAGTGATCGACTTGTGAAGGAAAATCCAAGTCATCTTCAAAGAAAATTGCATCTTCTTCAATGGGTGGTGTGTTGCTACAATTTTCTCCGCTACAGTGTTTACAAGCAATCGAGCAGTGGAGACCCGCCTTCCTACATCCACAAGCTGATCCACAATTGCTCGTATTACAACCACAGGAGATAAGATTCATGAGTTCATCACTGTCATTATTGGATCCAGTCCTCGAGAAGTTTCCTTATATCCCCAGTCTGTTTGCTCATAATCATTTCCCAGCCACGATTGCACTTGAAGGTAAGCTCGTCGGCTATGAAAGTTTGGTGCATCAACCGAAGGTGGTAGAGAACTTAAATTAGCTTTTGGTTTTTGGCCTGAGTGAATTTGTGGAAGCGAAGTAAAGCAAGTTGTTTTGCCTGAGTGCCAACCAAAACTTCTTTATCTGTGGTAGATGAATCTTGACTTTGTGAACTTTTATTAGTTGATTTTTTGGTCTTTTGTCCAAACTATGCCTACTTGCCGGGCGAAACTAACAAAAGAACCGTTAGCTACGCTGCGTTGCATCTTTTCGCCTACTAGCCGATTTTGTGACGAACATCTTTCTCATTTACATCATTGCAAAAAAGCTAC
The DNA here is from genome assembly GCA_949987705.1 of Thereva unica. NCBI lineage: Eukaryota > Metazoa > Arthropoda > Insecta > Diptera > Therevidae > Thereva > Thereva unica. The sequence goes on from CATLJY010000054.1 coordinate 79,740, forward strand.
TTTTTTTTAACGAAAATAGCAAAACAAACACTTTTTTGATGCTTCAGCGCCACCTACCTTTTGTATTTCAAGTCGGATGTCGTCACTTCAATGACATAAAATGTAGTTAACAATGTCCTCTACATTTTTTGTTAAATAAACTTTTCACCAAAACCCATAGATTTTGAGAAAAACGCATTTCAAAATTTGGACCCACTTTTTGGATTTTCTCAAAAACAGGGGGAGGGGGACTTCGGAAATTTGACATTAACTTCATTACATGCCCCCATAACGATTCGTCAAGTCAAATTTCGGTAGGTCATTTTTCGGAGACTCCCTATTTTTTCGTGACAGATTGACTGTACTATAAACTTTCGGTCACTCACGTTACATTTTCTGACATAATGTCTTCCGTTAGTACCTATTTGTGTAAAAGCCTGCTCTGTTGTAAAACAAAAAATATTAAATAGTAATATGTGTTTTCTAATACTGATAGTTTTTCCCACTGAGCAAATAATAATTTTCTACAAGCCATTCAAATTTTCAGAATTTTTTTGATAGTCAGTCATGTTACAAAAAGTTTGGTAACTCATGTTACATTTTTTTAAAGGACTCCTGCAATCTTTAAATGTAACAATTATTTATTTACGTAAATTGGAAAGAGGTACATCATCGTCGGAGCTTTCATCCGATCTACATATAAATTTGTTTGAATATTGATTTAATGAGCTTGGAATAAGGAGTTACTCCTCTCCTTTCACTACACCATTTATTGTGTAAAAAAATGTTTTTTACTGATTCAGGAATTGCTGCGGCAAATCAAATACTTGATTCAGTTGCATGCCCTCAGAGCCCTTTTATATATCTTCTTCCTTCAATTCGATGACTTTTATATTAAAATATTTGTTTCCAACGTGCCTAACTGCCAACTTACCAAAAAAAGCAATGTTGCCATTAAGTAGAAATAAAAACCTATTGTTTGGCTACAATATTGTCTTAATATTCCCTATTTTATTTTAAACATTTAATGTCACATTTCAATGGAAATACCCTAAAGACGGTATTTTCTCCTATCGATGCCTACAATGACTATAGTACTAGGCTTAATTGAGTAGTAAAGCTACAATCTTGCTTGTAATATTGAAACCCCAGACTAAACACATATTTACTGCGATATTTCGGACATTTATTATTAATTTTTAAATTGCTGTAAAAGTAAACTCGTTCCGTCAGCAAGTCAACAAACTCGTTATTTTACATAAGAACACTTTGTGCTTTATTAATCGGTAATATTCCTTTCCTTCTAGTGAGATCGGATTCTTCATAGTTCAATATTCGCTGAAATAATTTACAAGGCAAGTTAACGATTTATTCCGAGACTAACAGTTTATCCCCGATAATTTATTCATTGCCACATTCAATAAGATTATTTATAAACAAAACGAACGAATAAGGAATTTTCTCTCCTGCAAAGAGGGCCAGTAATCCTTGTTATCAAAAGTTTTCCAATTTGAGATGCAATATTTGGATAAATTGTTATTCATCCGAAAAATTACTTTTCAACTTTGGGACTCGGAATGAAAGATTTTTTACTGCCATAAAGCTTTAAACAAAGAAAATCTGAATTCATATTTATAAACACGCAGAATTTTTGGATCTTGATGGAAAAAAGTTGTTTATCAAACATATTACTTTTAATTGCTGAAAAATAGACTGCGTGACTTTTTTCGATACGATTTTTCCGTTAAGTGAGGAGGTTTCCACTAATTGATATACATTTGGGTTATCTGATCAAACACGTGATTGCAGAATACTTTTATGGATGTTATACAAATTAGTTGGCTATGTACCCTGGATATCAATAACAAATTAACAAGGCGAAGGATATAGGAGTATTTGCACTAAAACCCGGCCCGGAATTATTTTGTGAAAAACATCAATAGCCATGTTTTTTTAATGAACTATATAGTCTTCCCCATACAAATCTCAAGACCCAGGATTTCTCAATTTCCCTTTCTTTTCGGAATGTTGCTTACTTTCTAGGGTCGGAAAGACGTTGTTTTTTAATGAAATATAATTTCCGGAGCTCAACTCCCAATCAAAATGCACAATCTCAAATGAAAAAAACAAAACACTTCACTAGGTAACAAATTCAAATATTTAAAGGAAATTCAAGAAATTAAAAACAATTCATATGTAAAAGAGCATTATAAATATGCAAGTCCAAAGAATGTACAACAAAACAATAGAAATGTGTATGTTACTTCAATTCAATGTTAATTCAATGTTTACCGATAGTTAATATAACAGTAGGAATTTTTTGATGTGACCCCTGGGTTTCTTAATGGTGGAGATTTTAGTGGGCTCCGGGTCAAAAAATAAAAGATTTTTATTTTGTTTGCGACGTTTCGGGCATGAATACACCCTTCATCAGGCCTTTAATTAAAAAGAAAAAACGTCAATATACAAAATAAATATAAAGGTATCTACACACTTACAATACAAGTAAAACATAAAATAAAGTAAAAACATAAAAACAGCACTAACACATTTATAACGCGGCGGAACTAGCAGATGCACGTACACGAAGCTTGTTGTCAATAATCTGTCCTTGCCCCAATCAGCTGTTTATATGCATAGCTGAGGTTGTCACAATCAGAACGCCGGTTAACTGCATCTCTCATTTTGTTTATGTGGAGCATCTCTAGCAGCATTCTCTTACTGTAGTGTCTCTCAACTTCCAAAATTGTGACGTTGTTGAGATCAGGTTTGTGGTTGTTCTCTATGCAATGGAGAGCTAGAGCAGTTTTCTGGGAGCCCCCATTGTTTGTGTCAGATCGAGGACCTGACAGGCGTTTACGCAATTTTTGTTTGGAGGTTCCCACGTATACAGCTGGGCAGGCTGTCCCTCCTCCCCCTAAACAAGCGATCTTGTAGACCGTGTCCGACTTGCCCATTTTATCCAGCTTCCCTTTGGTATTGGTAAACAACAAAGACTTTAGTGTATTTACCGATCTAAATGCAATCCTAGTGGTCTCTCGATTGCGTATTGGTGCTGCCTTCATACGGTTGGAGAGCCAAGGAATGTATAGGGCACTTCGGTAAGTTACCGGTGAGGGCGGTGGAGCATCTTGATGGCGACGGTCGGTGCTTCTTCGGTAGTTTTTAATCATATTATTTATGACATTAGTGGGGAAGGAATTGGAGTACAGGGTTTGTTTGATAATTTTTGTGGTGGAAATTAATGTGACTATTATCAAGTACTCTATTGACAAAATTCTGCGCAGTGTTGAATATTACCATCCTCGGCTGTTTTGAATGAAAGTTAGTAAGCCGTCCCGAGGATGTTGGCTTTTTGTACCAATCAAAAATTATTGTGCCATTATCTCTAATAGCTTTCACGTCAAGGTACGGTAGCTCTCCTTCTTTCTCAACCTCAACAGTAAATTGTATTTTTTGGTGAAAAGAGCTCAACGCGGTAAGAGTTCTTTCAACTTCGCTTGATTTCACAATAGCAAATAAGTCGTCGACATACTTGGTGACTATCTTTGGTTTAGGTGTTAACTTCCCAATAACATCCTCCAATAACGCTTCCATTACTATGTCCGCCACTATTGGTGAGGCCGGGCTACCCATAGGTACACCTTGTTTCTGTTGGTATATTCTGGTTTCAAACTCCAAATAATTGTTTTCAATGATACAAAATCTAAGTATGTCCATAAACAAGGATTTCTTAATTTTCGTATGTTGTTTAAGGTCATTCCACTTCTTGTCAATAATCTCCAGTATCATACGTACAGGAACATTGGTAAAAAGAGAAACAACATCAAAAGACACCATAACTTCATCATCTCCCAGGTTAAAAGGCGAGACCACTTCGATAAAATGTTTGGCGTTCTGGACATTAAATTTGGAGTTTTCAGTCAGCTTTTTCAAGATCGTGACCAAATATTTGGACAACTCATAGCATGGTACAGTAGTTGAGGCGCATATAGGTCTTAAAGGCACGGTCTCTTTATGAACCTTCGGGAGACCATAAATCCGAGGACTACTAGCTGTATATGTAGTCATGCGTTTTTTCTCATATTCACCAATAATGTTTTGATCAAACAAAGCCTTAATAAAATTGTTATTCTCACTTTGGAGTTTAAGTGTTGGGTTGACCCTGAGAATCCTATACGTACTCCTATCTGACATCAAATCTCTCATCTTACTGATATATTCGTTTTTGTAAATGGCAACTGTGACATTTCCTTTATCAGCGGGAACAATGTAAATGTCTTTATGTGCCTTTAAAAACTTTTTTGCATCACTTGAAATTTTGGTGATAAATTTGTCAAAAGATGACGTTGCAGAGGTACGAATATGATTCTGCAAAATTTGTGTAAAATTTGCTCGAGCAGTTTCTTGATCACCCTGTTCCAACGTTCTTATCATTTCTTCTCCATCAGTTATGACTTTGAAGAGAGGGAAGTTCCGTTTTGCAACGGGCAAGGAAAATTTGTGTCCCAATGACAGCAACCATCGGATGTCTGCTGGAAATTCGACTTCAGTCTTATTGATGAACCATGCATGGTTGAAATTAAGTTTTAGTTTATGTTTAAATGTTTCTGTTAATTTCAATAATTTATTCTTGTGGTTGTTTTTCGTTTGAATGTTAATCTTTTTTTGTGTATTGTTTTGGGAAATGAAAAATCCCCGGCTATCATCGTTGGACAAAGTGTTGTTAGTTAAATTTTCAAGCTTCAAAAGGAGTTGTTTTTGTTTACGGATTTGTGCATGCTTGAGGGAAATGGCTATAATCAACATTTTTACATGAAAATGTTCTATGTGTTTGTTAAATTTCTTCTCTAAGTTCCTCTCCGCTATTTCATTGGAAAATTCAAACATTTTTGTAATATTTACCGTTGAATTATGTATAAAGTTAGGGGTTAATCCAAGCTCTCTACACTTCAAAAGAAATACTAGTGTGTTGAAGTTCTTAATATGTGCGATGCTGACTCTACTAAATCTCTTAAGTGTACTGCAAACGTCATTACCATATATAATTCTGATATTGTTGTAATATTCCATTTTAAAGATTTGTACGGCGTGCCCCCCGTGATGTAACAGTAGGAATTTTTTGATGTGACCCCTGGGTTTCTTAATGGTGAAGATTTTAGTGGGCTCCGGGTCAAAAAATAAAAGATTTTTATTTTGTTTGCGACGTTTCGGGCATGAATACACCCTTCATCAGGCCTTTAATTAAAAAGAAAAAACGTCAATATAAAAAATAAATATAAAGGTATCTACACACTTACAATACAAGTAAAACATAAAATAAAGTAAAAACATAAAAACAGCACTAACACATTTATAACGCGGCAAAAATGGCCATTTTTAACGGTTTTTGAATTTTTCTGCAAAAACCTGTTGACCGATTTCTATGGTCCAAAACTCATATTTTTCGTCTTTTTAAACACTATTATGTACTATTTTTTGTTTTCCAAAACAAAATTTATTTCGTACCTAAATCCCGAAAAAACGTGTTTTCGCTACTTCTATTAAGATTTTACCATCTGTTCCACTGGACCAATTGTATCCAAAACACATTCATTGAATTCCTACGATTTTTCTCTGTAGATTTATTTCAACTTTTTCGCTATTTCTCCTGGACTAATATATCGACATCGAAAAAATTTTTTTTTGCCGTTATAGCGAGACATTTTAGGCCGTAAATCGAAAACATGCCTTAATTTAAAATGGCCGTTGTAGCGAAATGCCGTATAAAGAGCGGCCGTACAGCGAGGTATGGGTGTACTTGATAATAGTCACATTAATTTCCACCACAAAAATGTAAATATTATCAAACAAACCCTGTACTCCAATTCCTTCCCCACTAAGGTCATAAATAATATGATTAAAAACTACCGAAGAAGCACCGACCGTCGCCATCAAGATGCTCCACCGCCCTCACCGGTAACTTACCGAAGTGCCCTATACATTCCTTGGCTCTCCAACCGTATGAAGGCAGCACCAATACGCAATCGAGAGACCACTAGGATTGCATTTAGATCGGTAAATACACTAAAGTCTTTGTTGTTTACCAATACCAAAGGGAAGCTGGATAAAATGGACAAGTCGGACACGGTCTACAAGATCGCTTGTTTAGGGGGAGGAAGGACAGCCTGCCCAGCTGTATACGTGGGAACCTCCAAACAAAAATTGCGTAAACGCCTGTCAGGTCATCGATCTGACATCAACAATGGGGGCTCCCAGAAAACTGCTCTAGCTCTCCATTGCATAGAGAACAACCACAAACCTGACCTCAACAACGTCACAATTTTGGAAGTTGAGAGACACTACATTAAGAGAATGCTGCTAGAGATGCTCCACATAAACAAAATGAGAGATGCAGTTAACCGGCGTTCTGATTGTGACAACCTCAGCTATGCATATAAACAGCTGATTGGGGCAAGGAGAGACTATTGACAACAAGCTTCGTGTTCGTGCATCTGCTAGTTCCGCCGCGTTACAAATGTGTTAGTGCTGTTTTTATGTTTTTACTTTATTTTATGTTTTACTTGTATTGTAAGTGTGTAGATACATTTATATTTATTTTGTATATTGACGTTTTTTCTTTTTAATTAAAGGCCTGATGAAGGGTGTATTCATGCCCGAAACGTCGCAAACAAAATAAAAATCTTTTATTTTTTGACCCGGAGCCCACTAAAATCTCCACCGATAGTTATTATACGAATTATATAAGGCACGTCAACATAATTATGTTTACTTTAATTCAATTATATTATGAAAATTGGAAGGCAATACTTTAAGGTATTTTTAATTGATTGTCGTAATCAACTCACTCAGAATTTCACAATATTTATACAGAAACCTCAACTACGTTGTAAGCTAAATTCAATAATGAAAAAAAAAAAATTAATGGTCTTGGATGTGAAGTATCACGTCCGTATTTTAACGTGACAACGTCTATTAATTTGAACGTGACAAAGTCTGTTATTACGTTTTGTATTATTTTCTCAATTAATAAATTATATATTTCGAAGCAAGTTTTTTTTTGTGTGCGGGACATTTTCACACGCGCGTCCCATCTTAAACCGATTTAATAGACGTTGTCACGTCAATAAGGTGAATGAATGTCGTGTAGAGGATAAATTAATAGTCCAGTCAAAATAGACGAAAAAACGCAATAATTGGAACATTGGAAGATAATTCCGAAGTTGCTGAAAATTGGAACAGCCGTTAAAAACATTATTATACGTAAGCTGTAGAGACTGCCACGCGATTGGGCGGCTGCAAACTTTTTTATTCAAGGTCAAAGGGTCAAAATATCAGTTTTTTGCAAATATATGCTAAACCGTACGTATTATCTGACAATTGTGTTTACAAAGTTTGTAGATTAGGCGATTATCTACAAAAACATATATTATACATTTTCTCGTAGGAATTGCCATTTCTGAGATATTGTCGTTTTAATAAGTTAAAATACTCATATTCTATCATTCCCGACTTGTAAAGGTCATCAGAAGTTTAATAAATCCTTTGTTGGAGTACGCGGCTAATATTTTCAGGGGTGATTCCTGGATACATTTGGAGAAAAATTGTTCTACAGAGGGCGGCTATCTCCACTATCCACTAAGATACAGGGTGATTAGGGATTTTTTTTTTTTTTTTTTTTTAATTTACTGAAATTTGAATAACTCCAAAAGTAATTATGATAGAGTAGCCTAATTAGGCTCATCTTTTAGGTAAATGTGTATTCTTTTATTTGGTATAAAGCACAGCAACCTGAGTGAATATTTTCAGCAACTTCGGAATTATCTTCCAGTCAAACCTCTAATTTGACTGGACTATAAGGAAAATGTTGAGCCATTAACCACCCCCCTAACATGTATGGGGGCGGAGATATGATTTTTTTTGTGTGCGGGACATTGTGCGGGACATTTTCACACGCGCGTCCTATCTTAAACCGATTTAATAGACGTTGTCACGTCGAAAAACTATATGTAAGGAAAGAAAATATAATCCATATCACACAAATGAGTGGAAAGAAAATCGACCTCATCTACGTTGATCACTAAAACAAAGGAAACCCACCTCATCTTCGTTGAAATCTAAAGTCAACACATTACCACGATAGGGAATAATAGAGAAAAAGGAAAGTAATTAATGTAGGTACTTATCTGTGCTTGTACTATAGTAGAACTCTTTAACGACGATTATAAGTTTGGGAAGGATTAGTAATTTTTATTCACGGGCAACTTCCGAGAATATGTTAAAGTTAGTATACATATATCCACGGGCAATTTCCGAGAATATGTTAAAGTTGGTATATATTCACGGGCAACTTCCGAGAATATGTTAATGCTAGTAGATATTCACGATTTCATATTGGAAAATAGTACAGGTTCTATTTACAAACAAACTAATTCCGAAAGTAATATTGTACCCTGTATATTTTATTCTCGGGATACTTCCGAGAATAATAGAAGATTACTTATTACTCACGAACGAATTCCGAAAGTAATATTGCACACTAGTTACTAGTTATTCTTGGGCAACTGCCGAATAATTGTAAAATGTTAATTGTTAGTATTGGGTACTCACGGGCAACTTGCGAGAGTAAGTGAAGTAAAAGAAAATTAAAGGAATAGTAGTCTTAAATAGTGTGAAAGACTACTAAGGATGGGATAGAGTTCTACTACTTAACCTGGTTTGATATCCAACGTCCACGTCCAGTGTCTCGGTCCAAGTCCCAATGCCAAGAGAGGCCGAATCATGTATTCGATGACTTTTTATAATTTTATCGAAGTCAACTGGAGTGGGGTAGTAATGGGCAACGGTAAGTGACTTGTTCACTCGATATCAACTGAAGCGGGGATAGCACGGTGCAACGGGAAAGACTTATGTGATATGGGTTACCAGATCGCTTATAATTTTGGTTTTGTGAAATTTTGAGTGAATTATTTACTTTAATTATTCCATGGTTAGTATTTGATAAAATTACTGCTGACTAGAATGCTGATGATTTGTTTTAGTATGTTGTCATCTTCATCTGGAAGAAACTGCAGTTGCTGAATTTTTGCTGATGAATTGTCTTCTTCATCTGGGAGAAACTGTAGATGCTGACTCGGGGATTTTCTTCCTTCCTTGTTTAGGTCCGATCGCACCGTTTATGTTTTTTTTTTGTGTTTAAAACACAAACAGGAATACTTCCAATTTTCCACTGTGCGTTCCACTGTGCGTTTCTGACAATGTTACGTCATACAACAACTCAATAGTATATGACTTTAAGAACGCAAATTTCTATAGCATTGGTTTCGAATTGTCCCTTGTTGACTGGGAGTATATGCTTTCAAGCAATGATCTTGACGAAGTAGTGTCGTCCTTCTACACTATTATCTTCAACATCATTGACAAGTATGTCCCCAAAATTAGAAAAAGGAATAAATTATCGGAACCTTGGCTTGATAGTAATATGCGATCTCTGCGTAATCAGAGAAATAAGTTATATAACATGATTAGAAAAAACATACACGTAACGGCGGAAGTCAAATTAGAATACGCTAGGTTAGCCTCTGAATTCTCACTTAGGTCACGTGAGGCCTATAAGACTTACTTAAACACCATCGGAGAAAATATTATATACGACCCTAAAAAATTCTTTGACTTTGTTAATATAAAACGAAAAACTTCAGGTTATCCGTTAACTATGACAACTGGTAGCACACACTCCTCATGCCCCAAAGAAATTTGTAACATGTTTGCTGATAGGTTTAGTGAAGTTTTTTGCCCTAATAGTACAGCGCACACTGACTTTACAAGTACAGAAATGCCAGCACTCCTAAGCAATTTGTCTTTGACGACTCAAGACATCATGATTGGTTTAAACAGTCTTGATAACAATAATGGTCATGGCCCCGACACTCTTCCCCCTAGTTTCTTGAAATACTGCTCAAAGCAAATGTTACTCCCTCTTCAAATAATATTTAATAAATCATTGTCAATAGGAGTGTTTCCATCGCTGTGGAAAAAATCCTATCTTACACCAATCCATAAGGCAGGCGATAAGCACTTGGTGGACAACTATAGGGGGATTGCCATTCTCTCTTCAATCCCAAAACTTTTTGAAAAATTTGTTTTCGACAAGATAGCTCCCGTCATTGATCCACTTCTTAACGAGCAACAGCACGGATTTAAAAAAGGGCGTTCAACCACCTCAAACCATATGATCTTCACCTCTGAACTGTTATGTGGTATGGAGAATGGTCATCAAATCGACGCAGTCTATACGGACTTTAGCAAAGCCTTTGATCGTGTTGACCACCATATTTTAATAACAAAACTTTCAAAATTTGGAATATCCGGTGCTGCCCTGAAATGGATAAGATCTTATATTGACGGAAGAACTCAGGTGGTTAGATTTCAAGGATTTCTATCTAAAGAAATCGACGTGTCTTCCGGTATACCCCAGGGCAGTCATCTAGGCCCACTCTTGTTTAATATATTTATCTCTGATTTATCTGACGAACTGAAGGATATTCCACATCTCTTTTACGCAGACGATTTAAAAATATACAACATCATAAGGTCCCAAAGTGATGTATTGTTCTTTCAATTAAAACTGAATGCTCTGCAAGACTGGTGCACAACGAATAAACTACATCTCAACATCGCTAAATGTCACTCAATCACCTTCTCACGAAAAAAAAATATACAGCGTTGGCAGTATTATCTGAACGACAAAGTCCTTGACCATGTCGATCAAATTAGGGATTTAGGTGTTGTTCTAGACAACAAGTTAAATTTTAATTTGCATTATGACAACATTACTGCCAGAGCCAACAAGCTGTTAGGTTTTATTAAGAGAAGAGCTAAAGAATTTGGCAATGTTTGGGTTACTAAAACTCTTTTCTGTTCCCTTGTCCGCCCAATCCTGGAATACGCTTGCCCGATATGGGATCCCATATTCCAGGTAAGTAGTAACAGGATTGAATCAATACAAAAAAAATTTCTTCTTTTCGCGCTACGTCATCTCCACGACCCGCGCGATTATCTTAGTCTACCACCCTACACGAACAGGCTCAAAGCATTATATCTCTTACCACTGTCATGTAGGAGAAAGTTGCTTATCTCATGCCTCACCTTGGACGTTTTAAACAGCAACCTCAAAGTGCAGTTTCTATCGGATAGAATTAAGTTCAATGACGATGTCCGACAGACGAGACACATGAAATTGCTCAAGGAATATTCACATCGCACCGAGTACGCCAAGAACGAACCTGTTAACAGATGTTGTGTGGTCTTCAATACCTACAAATCCTGTTTTTCCCCCTCCATAAGTAAACAGTCTTTTAAAAGAAAATTGATATCCCTATTATCATCCTAGTCTGTACTAATCAATATAGCTTAAGTTATATTTATGTACTATTAAGGGCAATGATGTAAATTAGTTTAAGTGTGCCTTGTTTTTGGCTTATTAATAAATAAATAAACAATAATTGAATTTGACAACAGGAAAACTTCCAACTTTTTATTGAAATTTCCAAGTATTTCATTTGTCAAAACTTTCTTGTACAATGTGTAAATAAAATGATTAAAAACTTTTCTCAAGTTGGCGTTGCAAATTTCTACCGGCTGTGATGGATTCATTGGGCGAACATGTCCGTCATGACGTTACTGGAAAATTTTGATGGTGATGTTGATGGTATCATTGGGCGCTATGCTTAAAGCATAGCGGGTCGATGGAGGAGCAAAGAGTGCTATCACCAATGAGTTTGATGGCGCGATTTTGCACCTTATCCAGCCAAGCCAAGGTGGTTTTAGCAGCGCCCGCCCAGATAAACGAGTTGTATTCAAGGTGGGGTCGAATGCAGGACTTGTAGATTGTGGCTAGAGCAGCTAGCTGAAGGAGAAACTTGCATCTCTTAAGGAATTCGAGGCATTGATACGCTTGTTTGGCAATTTGGAATATGTGACCATTCCATTGCATATCATTAGATAGAGTCATTCCCAGGATGTTAAGATATGGGTCAGGTGTTAGGTTATCCTTGTCCACTAAAATAGAGGGAAAGTCGGTACAGGTTTTGGTGGAGATAAGGCAGTATTTTGTTTTTGATGCCTTAAATTCGACCCGATTCCTGCGGCCCCAGTCAAGAATGAGCTCGATGACCGCGTAAAGAGAGCTGGACATGAGTTCGCGGTCTAAGAGACAAGGTCTGGCACTTGCTTGTCTAGCGTTGGCGTAAGAGTAACGCAGAGTACTATTACTGTATTGTCGAAACCATTAGTCGTACAAAAAAATGAAACAGGTCGATTTAGAAGATATCGAGTCACTCTATGTAATAAATTATTATTAATGTGTTTATAAAGTTGTGGGGGGCAAACGGCTAACAAAGACCTCGGAAAGTGGTGGTACTCGATTTGCCACCTCTGCCAAAACCCGAGAAAAGTCACTGCAGATGAACACCTAGCAGACCTGTTAGCAAGTCCTAATCCCACCTCCCCGCGGTGCCCCCCGGGGTACTTCTTCGGAAGGAGCTAACGGGAGACGGGCGAATGGCGAGCTCTCTGCGCCACAAAACAGAGCTTTAAGTCGGTTGGGCTGAGGGTTAGCAACCCGCTCCCATAAAAAAAACACCATTGCTACGAATCGGCAAACAATGCCTCGGAACCGGATGGACAACACGACGACGACCTTTGCTTTTCGAACAAGGACACGAATCGGATCATGGAATGTGAACACTGCTGGCTGAGGGACGGCTGGATGAAGTCCTCAATGAGATGAATCGATATAAAACCAAGATCATGGGACTTAGCGAGACCAGATGGCCCGAAGCTGGGGAACATATCTGCCCAAATGGTGAGTCCTTTTTGTATTCTGGGAGAAACGAAACTGAAAGCCGTAGGAGTGGCGTTGGTGTAATACTCACCAAAGAAGCCAGGTGCAGCCTCATTAGCTGGTCACCAGTTTCTGAGAGGATTATTACCGTGCGCCTGCGTACCAGACTAAGAAGTACTACGGTAGTCCAATGCTATGCTCCAACTGAAGACGCTGAAGATGACATCTAAGACGAGTTCTATTTGCGGCTGAATGAGGTTTTTCGCTCTATTCCAAGGGGAGACATCATTGTATTAATGGGTGACTTAAACGCACAGATCGGCCGTGACAACACCGGCCTTGAACAAACAATTGGAATTCAAGGTCTAAGCCAAGTTACCAATAACAATGGTGAGCTTTTCGTTGACTTCTGTAGCTCCCACCAACTCAATGTAGGTGGAACTTACTTTTGTCACAAGAAGATACACAAAGAGACCTGGGTATCGCCCGATGGTAGAACGAGAAATCAGATAGATCATGTGGCCGTCAGCCGCAGATGGAGAACAATCCTTGAGGATGTCAGGAGTTTCAGGGGAGCAGACACTGGAAGCGACCACCATTTGGTAGTAGCAACTATTCGCCTTAAAATCGCCGCAATCAGAAACGTACAACGCGATGCTATAAACCGTAGACGGTTCAACGTCGACCTTCTGCGGGAGAGCGGTAAAAAGCGGGAATTTGCTGGAAACCTACAACAAATATTAAACCAGGACAACGTTTCTGACGACACAAATATTGAAGAGCTGTGGAGTAGGTCAAAGGGCGCAATATTAACGGCTGCGGAAATGATCATCGGTTATGTCCCAAGAAACCAGCAACACTGGATCTCGGACACAACCTGGCAAAAAATAGAACGCAGAAGGGCCCTAAAAAATAACGTAAACTCTACAAGCGACCCCGAAAGACGTTACCAACTGGAACGGGAGTACTCCCAATTACACCGGGAGGTAAAGAGAAGTGTCCGGCGTGATAAAAGGCAGCAGCTAAACGAGCTCGCAGAAAAAGCGGAAAACGCGGCAAACACAGGCAACAGTAAGGTGCTGTACCAAATTACTAAACAGCTCTTGGGAAAGCACTCTACTAAAAAGCATGCCGTTAAGAGTGCGGATGGAAGGCTGCTGTGCAGCGACGAGGAGCAGCTCCAAAGATGGAGAGATTACTTCTCCGCCGCCCTGAATGGTTCATTTACACAGGAACCTCAGGAAACCAGCAACAATGCACAGCCTATAAGAATCACCACCCGAGCCCCATCCAAGACGGAAATAGTAACCGCAATTCATGCGATGGCCAATGGTAAAGCAGCTGGGAAAGATGGCATCCCGCCAGAATTGTTGAAAGCCGATTCAAGCCTCATAGCAGATGCGCTTCAGCCAATCCTGGAAATAGCATGGAACACCTGTACCTTTCCGGAGGATTGGACGGAAGGTATCATAGTCAAAATACCAAAAAAGGGGGACCTAACAATATGCGACAACTGGAGAGGCATCTGTTTACTATCTACAGTGGGCAAAATTTTGTCCCATATATTACTATCTAGGATAAGTGAGGCAGTAGACCGAACGCTTAGGAGGCAGCAGGCCGGATTCAGGAAGGGCCGCTCATGTATTGATCATATTAACACCTTACGAATAATAGTGGAGCAGTCTACTGAATTCCGATCCCCCCTTTACCTTGCTTTCGTAGACTATGAGAAAGCGTTCGACTCGGTTAATAGGAGCTTCATTTGGCAGGAACTACGGCGGCGACGTGGACTGCCTGATAAAATAATGGAATTGATAAAAGCCCTATATAACAATTCCAAATGCAGAGTTCTCCATAATGGAAAATTATCCGACAGCTTCGAGGTGAGCTCAGGAGTACGACAAGGATGCCTACTTTCGCCTTTACTATTTCTTATAGTAATAAATGACATCCTTGTCGGCGCTCTAGATAATAGAACAGGCGGCATACAATGGGGTTTGTTAGACCGCCTTAAGGATCTCGACTACGCCGATGATATCTGTTTGCTGGCCCACAGACACCAGGACCTCCAAAACATGATTAACAATTTGGCAACAGAAAGTAGTCCAGCAGGCTTAAGGCTAAATCCAACTAAAACTAAAGAAATGCGGATAAATGCAAACACCATTGAACGGACTGCGGTGAATAACCGTAACGTGGAACTGGTCGATAAATTCTGCTACCTCGGTAGTATTATTACCGAAAATGGCGGTGCAGAAGAAGATGTCAGTTCCAGAATAAATAAAGCACGAGGCGCATATGCATGCCTGTTCCGCATATGGAGATCAACGGAGATCTCAAATAACACCAAATTGCGGCTGTTCAACACCAACGTGAAGGCAGTACTTTTGTACGGTTGCGAAACATGGAAAGTCACCCAATTCATCACAGGGCGCCTACAAGTCTTCGTTAACAGATGCCTGCGTCGTATCCTAAAAATCCGCTGGCAGGATAGAATTTCAAACGAAGAACTATGGCGCCGTGCCGGCCAAGAAAGGATAGACGACCAAATCAGACGAAGGAAATGGAATTGGGTTGGCCACACCTTGCGACGTGAAAACGAAAATCTAGCCAAGCAGGCCCTCGACTGGAATCCGCAAGGATCCCGTCGAGTCGGAAGACCTAGGACAACATGGAGGAGAACCCTACTAGCAGAAGCCGCAACAACTGGGAGATCCTGGTCGGAGCTGAGAGCTGTCGCGCAAAATAGAGTCCGCTGGAGGGCAACTGTTTCCGCCCTATGTCCCATGAGGGATTAAAGGAGCACAATGATGATGATGTTTATAAAGTTTCAATACCACTTTTCGTCTTCAACTCACCAACTTAAAATTTTGGAAAAAATATCATCGTGTTCCTCTTTCAATTCTAAGGAAACAGTGAAAATTTGAAAATGGAACTCAACCGGGGTCACACATATATGTATGCTGATGATGTACAACTCTATGTTAGTGACACTAAAAATCAATTAGAGCGGTGTTTAAATAATCTCTCAGAAGATTTTCATAACATAACTCATTGGTCCTTCTTAAATTCACTAAAACTTAACCCATCTTAATCTCAATGCATTAACTTCTCCAATTCTAACGCGTCATCAACCGACCTCTTTCAAATTACCTTAAATTGGACCGCTGTCTCCTGCGTCAACCGCGTCAAAAATCTTGGTATTGCCTTGAACAGAAATATGACGTGTTGTGACCACATTAGCTATATTTTGGGGCAAAATATATTGTACTTTATTTATTTATTTATTTATTTATTTATAAGCCAAACAAGACTAACTTAAATTACATTACATTACTTTTCTTATAATATTCAGTCTTAAAAAAATTACACTGGCTAAAGATAATTGTTAGTGGGAAGGATTCATACTATAAGTAGGGATCTTAGTTTTTTCTTGAAGGATATTTTATCAATTGTAGGGGAAAAACATGATCCATGGCTATTGAAGACCATACAACATCTGTTGACGGGCTCGTTTCTTCCATATTCAGTGCGGTGCGGGTATTCCTTAAGAAGTTTCGTATGTCTTGTATGTCTAACATCATCATTGAATTTGATCATACGCGATAGAAACTGTACTTTAAGGTTGTCATTTATAATGTCCTGGGGCCGGATTCCGCAATCGTGAATCGTTTGCCTGTGAACACAACAAAAATTAATTCACATTCACAGCGGTTCGCACTTTTTCGATTCACCCGTTTCCGCAATCGACTGTGAACTTTGTTATGCTGAATAAGTTCATTTTGAAAGCTTAGTGAGCTGAATTTGATTTGACATTTGCGTTGCTAAGAAATTATTTGTTATTATTATAAAGATAGAAAATGAAAATGATTTCTGCGTGGAATATTATTGTTCGAAGATATGTTAGACGTGAAAATCGGTATGTAATTGTTTGTGTTTCTAATTGTTCTGTTTCTAATGTTTGTGTTTATAGGAGGAAATTTGTAATAATCAGAAGACAAATAAGGGATTCCCAAAATCCATTGGAAGAAGCGACCGAACAACAATTTATGGATCTCTACCGTTTTCCAAAAGAATTGTTTTTGGAATTTTTAGAGAAAATTCAACATCGCTTTTATAAGAATGAGCGAAGTTCTGCGATTCCCATTATCACTCGGCTGCTTTGTGCTTTACGATTCTTTGCCACAGGTGGTTATCAACGAGCAGTTGGACAGGATTTTTCGGCTTGTATGTCTCAGACATCAGTTCATCGGTGTATACATGAAGTTGCAGAAATCCTGAATGAAATTGCCAATGAATACGTATTTGTGCCAAACGAGGTAGAAGAATCTACCATAAAGGAGCAGTTTTACAATATAGCTTCTTTTCCAGGAATCGTTGGCCTAATAGATGGCACGCATATTAAAATAACTGCACCAAGCCGAGATATTGAGTATGCTTATTATTGCCGAAAAGGAGGCCATTCTATAAATGTTCTTGTAGTTTGCGACTCAAAATATATAATCCGCTATGCCAATGCCAAGTTTCCGGGAACATCACATGATGCTTATGTGTGGCGTCGTTCAGCACTACAGGAATTGTTCAGGACAAATTATGCAGAAGGAAAACGTAATTTTTGGCTTCTCGGAGACAGCGGATTTCCACAGCAGCCATGGCTAATGACACCATGCAGGACAGCATCTAATAGAGCAATGGAAAAGTACAATATTGCTCACAAAACCACAAGATGCATGATAGAACGATGTATCGGAATTTTAAAAAGCCGATTTCGGTGTCTGTCGTCACAGAGGATTCTTGCTTTTAGCCCTAACAAATCGGGAAAAATTGTAAACGCCTGCGTCGTTCTTCACAATTTTCTTACAAAGGTTAATGCACCTGTTGACTTGACAGAAAATGGAGAATCTGAAACAATTACCAGCGAAAGAGAGTTTTCCGCTTATGATGATGGTAATATCTTGAGACAAGGTCAGAGTGTACGACAAAATATAATAAACACACATTTTTCTTAAATTGTCATATTTTTAATTTTAATAAAAATAAATAACTTCATGTAAAATAAAAATAAATAACTTCATGTAAAATAACGAAGATTACAATAAAATATATAAATTATATAATAATATAAAAACTAATTAATTTTCAATAATATGGGTATTCATGTCAACCCTCGTAAATCGCGTAAACTAGTAAACGGCGTAACTAATGTCAGATTAACATGAATGTGATATTAGTTGACGCCGTTTACTAGTTTACGTGATTACGCGATTTACGAGGGTTGACATGTATACCCATACTATTCCTTAAATTCTAGGTTTTTCTTTTAGAAGAAGCTTCCTTTCTTTAAGAGCTAATTCTTTCTTTCTGAGTACCAACAACTCCTTTTCATATTCTTTCTTCCACTCAAAAGTTTCCTTCTGCAGGGCTAATTTATCTTCCTCAATTTTTAAAATTTTATGCTCAAAGGAGGAAATTCCTGGGGTTGTGCCGGAAGCTGCTCTCTTCCTCCTGTTCCGTATC
This sequence comes from Thereva unica, assembly GCA_949987705.1. Classification (NCBI taxonomy): domain Eukaryota; kingdom Metazoa; phylum Arthropoda; class Insecta; order Diptera; family Therevidae; genus Thereva; species Thereva unica. The sequence goes on from CATLJY010000054.1 coordinate 98,080, forward strand.
GAGGATTGCAAGGTTGCGGGTACCAGGTTGGTACTGGAGAGCTCCTGGCATTGCGGAGTCCCTGGTCCTTGGGAGTCTTCTGCTTCCAACGGATTTGTCTGCTCCATTGCCGGTTGGTCCAGGGACCGTGTGTTCTACAAAAAATTGATGTTTTAGAAAATAATTCAAAATTATTCAATTATTGCACTACCTCTTCGGCAATGGATGAAAATAATTCTTGGATTCCTTCTCCTGAAACCGTTGCAGGCACCAAAATGCCCAGCAGCCGTTCCTCGAAGGGCGTTATTGGCTTCATTTTCTTGAAGCCGTTAACTCCGCTTCTCTCCATGGAAGCCTTCACCATTATTGAACGCTCCTTAGCGTGCAGTCTAAACAAAGAATTAAACTTTGTTAATAAAAATAATTTTAAATTTTGAAAATACTTTCTTTTGATCCCGCCAGTATTTACGCCATTGATTGGCATCCTTCGTCGCGCCACCCAACGAATTCAATTTTATTGTTAATTCCCGCCATTTTTTGGTCCTTAGGTGTGCCCCGTCGGCTGACTCAAATCTGCGGTATTAAGCAATATAGTATAAAATGAAATATAGTTTTCATCTAATAACATACCTGTCGTGGGCGAAATCTAAATTTTCCTCCATGTAGTGGAGCAAAAATTCTTTTTGCTCCTCACTCGCTTTTTTGCACTTATTAATTTCCATTTTGCACAACCTACTCACGAACATTTAAAGCGGGAATAAATTTTCTATCATGTGAGCACGCAATCTGTCAAAAAAACTCATGCGCACCTTTGCGGAAACAAAAACATGGTCGTGAGCCCGTGTGGCCGTGAGCACAGTAATTTTCACGATTGCGGAATCCGGCCCCCAGGGTAAGGCATGAAATAATAGGCCAGTCATTAGAGCGAAAAAAACGGCAGATTTTGTTATAAAATTGTACAGCAAACTGCTTGCACTACTACTTCAGGGGTATCTCATAGATTACTAAAACCAAAAAACCAGCCAAAATTTACTCATGTGGAATTGTTTAAACAATAATTAGCAACAAAAATGGGTACTTTTTCCGTTTTTGGCGTATACAATAAAAAGTACTAGATGAATCACGTTACTCCCAACAGGATATTTGTAGAGAATTGAAAACCCTACAAAATGGGGTTTACTAGACCTCGATCGGATAATTTTTCGCCGAGAAAAGCTAAAAAACCCCTTAAAAAGGCCATTTTTTCAAAAACTCATACCTCTGTTACTTTGCAATATTAGGGTATGATTTTTTGGGACATAGTACCCTGGTACATATACTTTAAACTGCCAAAAGATGAAATTTGTCGCATGTATAGTTTCTGCATAATTGCAGTATAAACAAAATAGACCCTAATCTTGCACATTGCGCCAATATTAGCAGAGTGACCCGATTGAAATTTCCAAAACGGTTTCTGAAAGTATAGGCTAGGGGCTACAATTTGTCTATCTCACATTTTAATATAAGTTTGGACAACAATGCTAAAAATGCTTTTGAAAATGTTACATAGGGCGAACATTCTAATTCGAAACGTATCGGGCCTATGTATGTTGTGGGTGTGAGTATGCTTCTTGTACGTGCAGGAAGCATGGTTTACAATGCTCAAACTTGTGCGCAAACTGTACCCAAATAATGTGCTCTAAAATATCTATAGAAGATATTTGCATAGAAGAAGATAAAAATCAATTATAAAATAATTTATACGAATTAAGCTATAAATAGAGTGATGATCGCGAGAATGAAAATAAAAGTGTAGATGTAAGGCAGCTAAGCGAAGAAGAGACTGTTGCACAAAAAAGCACGATGCTTAAGCTGGTTCCATATTTCTTAGTTGATGCCTTTTTTTTCCATTGAATAAACTGTAAAATGTCCATAATATTATTAATAATTATTTATTTTCAATCAAATTAAGCATTAATTCCAAATAACGTACATATGTTCGCAATATACATATAATAAAAAAATGTAATGTACCTGTTACCATTATAAAAAAATACGATAGTGTATTTTGTTAAATAACACTTTCCCTTAATAAGTATCTGTTCAATTAAATATATGTAGATTCTGACTGCATATATTTATTACTTTAAGGAAAAAAGGTTTACTCGAATAAGACTTAGATAGAGGATTTTCCATTTAATTTATTTAAAAATTAAATTATTTTTCATGCATTTAGCTTTCATGAAGTTCATTTACCATGAAGTTGTCAGTACTAGTACTGGGCTCCATGTTGAAAGGCAACTCAAATATTCAATACACTTGCAAAAATGCACGAAGCTTCACATGCTTATTAGCTACATATTTCACTTTTTTATATGGAACAAATCGTCACATGCTGCTTTGCTACATTTATCTTCAAGCAATAGTGAAGGAAAGCTGCATATGAAGCTTTGGTGTGCGGCCGGCCTAACGCCTCCTTCGTTGCTTTATACCCCGCCACCGCTACCACTAAACTTCTCGAATTAGAATGTTCGCCCTATGTACCATTTTCAAAAGCATTTTTACCATTGTTCTCCAAACTTATATTAAAATGTGAGATAGACAAATTGTAACCCCTAGCCTATACTTTCAGAAACCGTTTTGGAAATTTCAATCGGGCCACTCTGCTAATATTGGCGGAATGTGCAAGATTAGGGTCTATTTTGTTTATACTGCAATTATGCAGAAACTATACATGCGACAAATTTCATCTTTTGGCAGTTTAAAGTATATGTACCAGGGTACTATGTCCCAAAAAATCATACCCTAATATTGCAAAGTAACAGAGGTATGAGTTTTTGAAAAAAATGGCCTTTTTAAGGGGTTTTTTAGCTTTTCTCGGCGAAAAATTATCCGATCGAGGTCTAGTAAACCCCATTTTGTAGGGTTTTCAATTCTCTACAAATATCCTTTTGGGAGTAACGTGATTCATCTAGTACTTTTTATTGTATACGCCAAAAACGGAAAAAGTACCCATTTTTGTTGCTAATTATTGTTTAAACAATTCCACATGAGTAAATTTTGGCTGGTTTTTTGGTTTTAGTAATCTATGAGATACCCCTGAAGTAGTAGTGCAAGCAGTTTGCTGTACAATTTTATAACACGAAAAAATCTCTAATGACTGGTCTATAAGCATTTTTCTCCTCGCCGACAGTGGCATAAGCTCTAAAACTTTGAGCTGGTCGTTGTAGGGTGGCAGGCTTCGAAAATCGTGCGTATCATGCAGATGTCTCAAAGCAAAAAGGAGAAATTTCTTTTGAGCAGATTCAATCCTGATCTTGTTAACTTCGAAAATAGGACCCCAGACCGGGCAAGCGTATTCCAGGATTGGGCGGACTAAGGAACAAAAAAGTGTTTTTGTAACCCATACATTACCGAACTCTTTAGCCCTTCTCTTTATAAAGCCAAGAAGATTATTGTCTAGGACAACACCTAAATCCACAATATGATCGACATGATTCAATATCTTGTCATTGAGATAATAGTTGTGCAGCTGAGTGGTTTTCTTTCGAGAGAAAGTAATTGCATGGCACTTGTCAGTGTTGAGATGTAATTTATTAACTATGCACCAATCTTGCAATACTTTGAGTTTCGACTGGAGAAATGATACGTAATGGTGCTATATATTTTGAAGTCATCTGCGTAGAAGAGATGAGGAATATTACCTAATTTTTCAGATAAGTCAGAGATGAATATATTAAAAAGTAGAGGGCCTAGATGGCTGCCTTGAGGAACGCCGGAAGTGACTTCAATCTCCTTTGATAGAAATCCTTGGAATCTGATAATCTGTGATCTTCCGTCAAGATATGATTTTATGCATTCCAGCGGAAGTCACGAAATTTCCAAAATTAAAAAGCTTTGAAATTAAGGTATTGTGGTCAACTCGGTCAAAAGCTTTTGCTGAAGTCAGTATAAACAGCATCGATTTGATAACCGTTCTCCATCCCACAAAGCACTTCGGAGGTTAGAACCATAAGGTTAGAAGTGGTTGAGCGCCCTTTTCTGAACCGTGTTGTTCTGCGTTGAGATGAGGATCGATTAAGGGGGCGATCTTGTCATGAATAAGTTTCTCGAAAAGTTTAAGGATTGATGATAAGATAGCAATGCCTGTGTAGTTGTCGACCGATTGTTTATCAGAAGCTTTATGAATTGGCGTGAGGTAGGATTTCTTCCATATATTAGGAAACTTTCCTAGCGATAATGATCTGTTAAAGATAAGGTGGAGCGGAAGCAGAACCTCTTTTGAGCAGCGCTGCAGGAGAATTGCAGGTACGTTGTCTGGGCCGTGACCTTTATTAGTGTCGAGATTATTTAAACCGGACATTATATCGTCAACAGACAGGGAAAGATTATCTATAAGATTATTTATAAGAAAAGTGTCAGTGTGCGTATTAGAATTGGACTTGGGGCAATAAACTTTGCTGAACTTATCAGCAAACATGCTACAGATCTCTTGGGGGCACGAAGAGTGTTTACTACCGTTTGTCATTGTTGTTGGATAGCCTAAGGTCTTTCGTTTTGTATTAACAAAAGCGAAAAACTTCTTGGGGTCATTTATGATGCTATTTCCGATAGAGTTGAGATATGTAGTATAGGCCTCGCGTGTCCTCGCGTAACACTAAATTCAGAGGCTAACCTAGTGTATGCTAATTTCAAATCCGCGTTTACGTTGGGGTTATTTCTAATCATATTATACAATTTATTTCTATGATTACGAAGCGAACGAATATCCTTATCCAGCCATGGTTCCGATAATTTATTCCTTTTTTTAATCCTGGGTACATGTTTGTCAATGATGCTAAAAAGAATAGTATAAAAGCATAATACTACTTCGTCAAGATCATTACCTGATAGCCTATGCTCCCAGTCAACCAGGGATAGTTCACGGCCAATACTGATATAATTCGCATTCTTGAAGTCGTAAATAATTGTGTTATTGTAGGAGGTACGATAATTAGAGACTGTGGTATTAAGTTCAAGAATCCATGCGGAGTGGTGAGTAGTATTAGTGAAAAGGTTCTCCTCTTCGGAAGCGGGTAGGATTTTCAGCTCTTCGTGTGAATTGGTGAAAATTAGATCTAACCATTTACCGCAAGAGTTAGGAGTCCTAATAATTTGGTGTAGACCATTGCCATAAAAAGTATCGATAAACTTTATATCGATGGAGTTTATGACATTAATCGGAAGTAAGTTATTATCTTCCTCGTCAGGGATAAAGGATATATTGGGGCGATTGAAGTCCCCTAAAATAAATATATCCTCGTTATCGTAAAGCGATTCATTGGCCTCATCTAATATATGAAGTATCTCATCATATTTAGATTCGTCAGAATTGGGGGTATGTAGAATGTGCCGATAGATAGGTGTTTTTTGCCCGATTTGACTCTAATAAAAACATGTTCAAAAGAAAGCGAGCGATTAGTTATGAGCAGTTCGCTATTTAAGGAGTCTTTTACTGCTATAAGAACCCCTCCTCCTCTTGAAAGACCGGTGGAGTTGTAGTTTCGATCGCATCTATATATGGTCCAGTTGCAATCTAAGATCTCTTCATTATGGAAAGTTTCATTGAGCCAAGTTTCGGTGATCACAAGTACATTATAATGACAAGATTTCGAGTCAATGAAAAAGTTGTTAATTTTGCCTCTCATACCACTGCAATTGTGGTAAAAAAGCTTTATGTTTTCAGGCAGGTTTGGTTTGGGATAATTCGGGGTACGGAATTTCTTTGGAGAAGTGCCTAGTTAGGGCCGATAATATCTGGTCATTTCATCCCGGCTTTTCTGCAGCTGAGATACATGAAGTGATCTCACATGCAGGGCATAAGTGGAAAGGTCCTTGCGTACTTGCTGGGATGTTATTTGAAACTATAGTTTTATTCCGATTAAAATAAAAGGCACTGGATAAAACTATCATTTAATTATTTATTATCTGTCTAAATTACATTGATAATGTATAACTTTACACGTTATTCAATAAGAATTAGAATTTAAGAATTATGGCGCGATACAATTTGATTTACTTATATAGCGGGACTAAGTGGACCGGGTTGCACGACTTTAGTACGAGAAGTGGGTACTTGGAGATGCCGGAAATTGGCTATCCCGATAAACACGATGCGGGCGGAACGAAACACGGTTAGATCACTGAACTTCGTTCGGTGATCGATGGAGTGTTCCGACTGATCGTTTTGATCGTGTCGGAAGTTGTTGTGTGACATTGCGTAAAGTTTGGTAATTAAACTGCTCATGAAATTTAGTGTATCGTTCGAGCAGAGTATTGCGATCTGTATTAAGACCTTCTTGCCTGTATGTTAATGATAAGGCTGGTCTTGGTTTTACCATTTATGCAAGTTGAGCCGGGTTTGTCATGCATGTAAGCTAGGAAAGTCTTACATTATCGTAAATCCTACTATCTCGTAGACGAGATAACAAGTATCGACCGTCCATTGAATCCGCAGACATTAAAGTGTTCTTTACAACCAAGGGCTGCAACGGGTCCAGAAAAATGGTTTGGTTGTTGTGGGGATGTTGTTGACATGGATGTCAGCTGCTATCGAAGAGTTATTCGAAGCCGTAGGTTGTGTTTGTATCGAAGACGCGAGAGGTTGGTTGTTGGTGGGGATCTCGCGGATACTTGCATAGGAACGCCGCCCACGACAATGTGACTTCTGGAAAAATTTGAATATGAAGCCATCGATTGCTTTTGTTGAGGAGGGGGGGGGGGGGGGGGGTGACAGCAGAGGATGTTGAGGGAATGTATGAGTCTGTTCCGGCAACACTGAAAAACAAAAATCAAGCAAAAAGGAATTAAATAAATAAAACACCAATTTTTCTATTTCTGTCACTTTATTAAATAAACAAACAAACTACATAAATACACAAAAGTACAAAACAAACACACAAGTTAAAGGACATCACTACAAAAAAACAACAACAAATTTACACCTGAAAACAGAAAAGAATTAGTTAAATATAAATACTAAATATACAAGTTCTTACCTTTTTTCAAAAAACCAACAAGGATGAAAAACCAAAAACCCACCAGAAAATCCATTCAAGAAAATGCCGAAATGCCGTCGGCAAATCGACAGTCTGTAAACAAAAAAGATTAATGAAAATACACAACAGATTCCAAAAAAACACTCACCTGTCAACCCCAATGGAATGATCGCTGGCTCCTCCTCTCCTCATCCCCAATAGAAACCTGAAAATATAGAATAAAATTAGTAAATAAACTAAAATTAGAAGAAAATGCTTACCAAAACAAACAACTCCATTTGACGTCTACGAGTGAAAAGAGAACAGCTGATCGGACATCGCACGCAGATCTAGTACATAAACCCGAAATTATGTACTTCGAGAACGAAGCCCCCTGCCAAAGGATAGCCGCAGCTATTGTTCGAGTAGAAATAAATACCGACGCACAGACGGCGTTAAATCAGAATGCTTTTAATCTTTCTAGAGTCTTGAACTAGAAGATAAAATCTGTATTGAGGTTTTAGCAATAAAGCAATTTCAAAGCTTAAGTATCGAACTTAGCATTCTGGAAAGACAGAATTGAGGTCTTTTCCCAGTAAAGCCCGAATTAAAGACAGTTTTGAAGTCTTTAATACAGCAGTAACTTAATCACCAGAATTGATTTCAGCGGTTACTCTAACCAACCACAGAGGGACGAATTTGCGAAGAAACAAGGCAAAGCAGTCCAGTAAGCAGAAACCAGGCAGCAAGCAGCAA